>JAAGNO010018783.1:48634-98118 GCA_033439905.1 Ceryle rudis | reverse complement strand
TATAGCAGTATATATTTGTTAAATAAGTATTCTTGTATACTCCTCAATAACCTTTTTAATATTTTGTACAGATAAGTTTATTAAATATTTTATTGATAAATAGATCTCTGTAAGATTTTTTTTTTTTTGAAGATCTGTGCACGTATCCTGAAACCAGAAGGCTCATTTCACAGCATCCCCAATAAGGCACCTTTAATTCCTGGGCTACCTAAGCTGTTAAAACCAAAAATGAAAAAGCCATTCATTTTACACCACCTTCTTTGGCAATCTCAGGTATTTTCCAAGAGAAAAAGTTACAAAACAGTGAGTGGTTTGTGATGGGTTCATCATCAAAATGTACATCCCTGTCCTGTGTTCCTGAATACGGTTCACCTCCCTTGACTAGTAGTCACCCAGCTCCTCTCGGCCAAGCAGGATTCTCTCACTTGAACAGAAATGTTTAGAGGTTCAGAAACATGAAATTGAAGTGGTAAACATGAGAGCTGGAACAATATCCTCTGCTCACATCATACTTGTGACTGGTGCCTGGCTCCCTGCAATCTCCACAGAGATGATGGCCTTCTGCAGCCGATTTGCCGAAAGCAACCCGATTTGGTTAGGTCTAGAGAGAACATCCCCTCCGGGAATGTGGAAGAAATTAGGAATTTCAAAATTTGGTAATTGAAAACATACCTGGAAAAATGTAATAGTTATTTTCCCTCAAATCGGTTTTGGCAGTTTCATTCCTATTAGTTACCACTGGTATATGTGATACACCACCAAGTATCTGAGAGATTAGGCTATTGCTACTGCAGCAAATATTGCTTTTAATTTCATATTAGTTTTTATTCTTCTATTCCTCCCTCTTTCAAAGTTTTTTTTTTTTTTTTTTTTTAAAAAAAAAGAAATGACTGAATAAAACATCCTGGGACATGAAACCCTTTTGCATTCCTAGTAGGTGAACTTTAGAAGCTATGGGTCATCCAGAAAGCAAAGAATCTCTAATATTAGCTTAGTCATTCAGGGAGGGGCTGACAAATAGCTATGTAACTTTTTCTCATCTGGTTTTGCTAGGACATTATAGTGTCAGAACCAGAAGAGTCAGGGGAAGTGAGTTGCTTTAGCATGTGCTCCTGCAGTGGACATCACCAAAGTGCCTTGGAGACAGTGAGTGAAGGTAATAGGGTTAAGACTGCCTCTGCCGCATCCCTACTTGCATACAATACTGTGACACGCAGCTGTGGAGTAGGGCACATCTGGAAGCCCAGAAGAAGTCTTCAGGGCATCGGGTATGTGTTTCAGCAAAGCAACCTCAGATTTCAAGACCCGGAAAAGACACCTCAAGAACTGACAAGAGGTTTGGCTGAAGGACTTAAAAATTAATTCATACAATACTGGTATTTTCTAGGTTGTCACTTCATCTTAAGCACACCCACAAACACATGGCTCATCTGGAGTGAGGCATGGTGATTTCTATTCACAGTGGCACATGGAGTGACATACCAAGTGCGAGCCGCCTTTCAAGCATTATATTGCATCTTCACATGCTCATTCATTGTCTTATTGGCCGAGGGGATCTTCTGGCACAAGTTCTCTGGCTAGACACACAGAGAAAGACAGGATGGCATTTTCCCCCATGCCCCATTGCCCATTTTATGAGCAGTTTTACAGGAAAGTATTATCTTAACAAGTTATTTTCAACAAAACATTGAGGGCTGAGAGAAAATGGTTATTCATAGGAATCCAGTCATGTCTGCACTGAAATCAGTGGGAGTGGTGTGTTTGCTTTCAGTGGAGAGAGGTTTTTTAGTTCATAGTACTAACACAGCACTTTAGACTGCTCATGTGATTTACTAATTACATGTTAATCCTTTTACATATTCTGAAAGCCAAGCATTGTCATAGTTGGTTTATATTTGAGAGAAATCAGAGGCACAGCAAAGACAGGTGAGATGCTTAAGGTCACATACTGATACAATGGAAGAAAATGCAGATTGTTGCTTAAATAAACCATAGTCTGACTTGGGTACCTAGTGACTTAACTCTAAAGCAAATGCCTAAGTCACTTATGTAGCATAAAAATCAGTTGGTGCCTGCCAGGAGCTCCAGAGGGAGATCTGGTACCTGTAGGTTTAGTTATCTAAGTTAGACCAGATAGGGAATTTAGGCATTTGTTTTGGGAGCACTGCTTTATGAATTGGGGGGCAAGTTAAGTGAGCCAGGTCTGTTTTGCTTGGAGCACTAGTTTTGCTCTTAGCACCTAATCCAAAGCCCAGTGAAGTTAGTTTTAATGGCCATATTAATGTCCACAGGTTTCGGACCAGGCTCTAGCACCTGCATCTGCTCAAAACTTACGTGAAACCTGTCACGTACCATCCCACCATATCACAGAATCACAGAATCGCTGTGGTTGGAAAAGACTTTTAAGATCATCAAGTCCAACCATTATCGAACTCTACCGGGGCCACTACTACACCATATCCTTGAGCACCATATCTAGATGGCTTTTAAATACATCCAGGGATGGTGATTCAACCACTTCCCTGGGCAGCCTGTTCCAGTCTTTGATAACCCTTCTGGTAAATAAGTTTTCCCTAATGTCCAACCTAAACCTCCCTGGAATAAGTTGAGGCCATTTCCTCCGTTGTGACTTGGGAGAAGAGACCAACACCCACCTGTCTACAAGCTCCTTTCAGGTATTTGTAGAGAGTGATAAGGTCTCCCCCCAGCCTCATTTTCTTCAGACTAAACAATCACAGCTCCCTCGGCCACTCCTCATAAGACTTATTCTCAAGACCCTTCACCAGCTTCACTGCCCTTCTCTTGACTGGCTCCAGCACCTTGATGTCTTTCTTATCCTCTGGTGCCCAAACTGAAACTGAACCCAAAACTGAACACAGTACTCAAGCTGCATCCTCAACTGTGTAGTTTTCTGTAATGCAGACCAATTCAGAAGATGCTTGGAGAGATCACTGGGACATGAGTTTGCTGGAGGCAAAACTGCAGTCCGAAAGTATGAGAATTTTATCTTCTTTTCAGTAACCGATACTAGGCAGGCATGTTGTTATTAGTATGAAAACTTAAATCCTCATTATCACCAAGTGCTAATTCCACAGGAATCCTGCTATGTTGGACTGTGGTATTTTGGTGCAAACTAGTAGGAATACAAGGATAAGAGGAAGCTCCTGTCTTTCAGGTAATACTTTTGTACTAAAGCTCTTTGTTCATGTCATGTCACCTCTGTTGTCCTAGCCTCTGCCAATTGATCACTTGGGTCTCCCTAAGCCTGTGTGCAATCCTATTGCCTTTATTGAGGCTGTACTGCGGCTGTAATTGGAGTGCAATTGGAACTCTATCTCACTCTGGATGCTTAAAATTCTAGGGCTTTTTTGTGGATATAAACACAGGTTCCTTCCTAGTAAGTGCTGCTGTGTTGCAGTATCTCCTGTGTGATGAGAGTAAATGCTGTTAACACTTTAAACATTTACGTTCTCTGGTATTCCTGACAATACTAACAAGTTATATTGGAACAGATGGATTCTTACCAGATTTTAAGGGTGCCCATTAGGAAGAAGGAGTAGCTGAGTCTTGACACTGGGAAGGTCTTTCTCCAAGCCATCATACAGAAGATTTTCTCTTAATATAGGAAGCACAGTGTATTTTAGAGGTTAGGGGCTTTAAGGTGGATTTTTTGAAGATGTGCATAAACTGGGAAGATAAAGGCCACCTCCCACTGACTCTTGCATTGTGAAGTGCTTCAAATAATCTCCTTTAGTGTCTGACTGGCAAACGCTGCAGCCAGATACAGAATGAGTTGGATGTTTTTAACAACATTCTTCATTTCATCAGCTGCTGTGAATTATTGTCCACAACAGAACTACTTGCCTGCAAGCACGTTCCTGCAATAGGTGGAATGGAAAAACCTAGTCCATATACTATCAGCTGAAGGACTTGAAACCAGTCTTTAATTAAATCTCTCCTTGGCTGTCCCATCTAAGCATGTGTGCTAGCCTGTTTCATAACTGCTGCATGATGCTACTGAGAGCAACGACCACTTCTGGCAGCTGGCTTGTACTGTTACTTCTGTATCTGCTGCTTGTGCTCAAACTCCATCAGCTGTTCCAGAACTGTATGCTGTTTTAATAGTTCCTGGTCACTCACAAACACTCTCTGGATTCTTATTCTGTAAACGTGCCAGGAAAGAGAACATTTGCCAGCAAGTGAAGAGTCTCAGAAACTTATTGTTGGGAGTCTGAGTGTGACCTGTGACACAGAGTAAAACAAGTCTCTTGGGTCTACTAAGTTTATCCAAACCGACTAATAGTTGGAGCAACTTTATTAATGATAACATTGAACATCTTGTTTAAAGTCTTTGCTGGCAATTAGCTAGACCAAAGAAAGGGACAGGAAGTGGACGCACATATAAACCCATCTTCTGTAAAATAAATATGTAAATGACCTCAACTGCAGAGGAGAGATTATCTGTTGTGGCTCATGTATGCAATCTGTCTCCTTTGAGTCAAGGAACTGGTGTTTAGCTTGGAGTCCAACTCCAAATTCTTCACCATAAACACTGGGAAGCACTCATCAAGCTTCCTGAAGGGACAAGCCTCACTAAGCCACACACTCTATAGCTCGTTCAAAGCAGCAAACATGGAGCTGGAGGGAACAAGGGGAAACACTGATTGATTATTTTGGAGTGTCTCTAGTTAAAAATGCTTTAGTGAGTCAGGTGCTTACCACCCACTGATTTTGTCTGCACTTAGCAGATGTCTACATCACATGTGAAATCTGGGGTTTGGCAAATATTTTTGCAAATTTTATATGCATGAAGTAATGAAGAAGGTGAACTAAGACTAAACAAGTTATCAAAATAAAGAATCAAGTTACATTTTACCATAAATGTCTTTATTTTTGTTATTGAAGTTTTGCACTTTTTCATAAAAGGTATCAATCTAGCAAAACACTTGAACGTGAGTCAGTCATTGAAGCTAGCAGGATAACTTGCGTGGTGGGAATTAAGCACAAATGTGAATGACACAGATTAGGTGCTACTGCATATAGTCAATTAATTTGTGATAGGTGTCCTAAGAATTCTAAAATAGACTAATAGAGGCAAGACCATACTGTGTTTTCATGGTAAACTGGCACATTTGGACCATAAGTACTTTTGACACTCTTTGCCTGGGTCATGGTGAACACTATGGACTTCAGAAGAGCTGGGATTCTCACTGTGTGAGATTTGCTCCTCTTAGGAAATACAGCTGTGAAAACTAGACCCATGCTTTTTTTGCAATGAATAGCGTAACAAATTTTCAGGTCTTAGCCTTACAGTAACAGCTTCTAGGAGGAAAGTAGCAATTGAATCAATGTGGTTTTGATAATCTTAGAGAAAGTTCATTTAAGAAAATTGTAAGGCATTATCCTGCAGTAGATTTGGTCATCACTGACCAGATCTAATTTCAGTTTAGGTCTTAATGCAGTCAGCAGGATTTATTATAATGGATTAACAGTTGTATAAAAGGCATACACAAGTCAAGTACAAGTATTGCTAAATTAATTCCTCATACAAAGTATACGAATAATGCACTGTAAACAACTGCTTCTCATAGGTGCTTCGGTTTCCAGGCTTTAATAGTTGCTTCTCATCTTTGGTTAATTCAAGGTTTTTTCTGTCCTCAGGAGATCCACTACAACAGCTGAACTCTTACAAACTGAGTCCTTGCTCAATTACCTGACTCCGTATACTTTGAAGAACAAATGATTTGTTCAACCAGTTAGATGTGTAAACTAAAACAACAAGGTGAACGGTATTTTTTATGTTGTTAATATACAAACATGTGCATGTATGTTTATATGTACATGTACATATATATATATCCTCATATGTGAACACACCCACCCTCGCTCTGCCCCAGGGAGCACCAAAGCCAACAGATGCATTTAGCATCTGCCATAAGGCCATCCATCAGGAACACGTGCCAGCATCTGGGGGCTGTTCAAACACACACACTGACACATACAACTATGGATTTCTAAAGTGAGCACAAGAATTGTTTTGGTTGTGACTGAATATGGCCCTGTAGAAAGAAGGAAAGACCCATGACTGTCCAATAAACAGAATTAGTTGCACACGCACAGTCCCTTCACTTTCAACGTATCTGGTTCCTCCCCATGCTGCTGCAACTGTGGTCTCAGTATTTCTGCCTCAAGCATCAGTATCTGCTTCACTATGTGGCAGTGTAATCTGAAAATCCACTGGCTAGTCTCAAAGGCAAAACCAGTTTCCAATGCAAAAAAAGGTCACTTAAATCCACTGTCTGTCTGCAGGTTTTAAAACTAGTCCAATATATTCAGGAAGTGAATTCTATTACAAATTGCTCTAAATACTAGTAAAAGATTTAAGGGATTTAAAGCAAAGTGGAAGGTGTGTATATAAATGTGTAAGAAAAATAAGGAATTAATTGGTCTTTCTGCATCACAGAGAATGATCTCCAGTGCCGTTCTCACTAAAAACTGAAAACTGTTAATAAATCATGTAAGTTAAATACCCAGTGCAGCACCTAAATTCATCTGTTTGCGAGGGAAAGACTTCTCCTGACTATATTCTGTAGCAGTTTGTTTATTTATAAATGTCTCTATGAACTCCACAGGAAGATAATTTTACAGGTTCATGGCTAGAAAGCTTTTCTTGATTATGTTGGCTCTGTTCCCCTTCCTTACATTATTTTCACTTGTAGCTATCGCCTGCAACTACTTCTGTTACCACAACTGTTAGGACCTTTTTTTTTTAACTTTTTTTTTTTTCAATCTGTAAAGGAGAGGGATGAACAAATGTGAGGAACAGTGTACTTGTCAGAAATGTGCAATAGTAAGGAGCTGGTTCTCAATAGTAACATTTCATGCCATTTCACGGGTGCAACCATGGCAGAGTAATAGCCATTTTCTCATGATGGACTTACATAATTTGTGCCTTGGCAGAAAATGTCATACTTCAGTCCTTAGAGCAAAGAACTGAAATTTAGACATGCATCAAACCTCGTTTCATTCTTTAAAGTTGCTGAGCAAGCACTGTTCTCATGGACTTCATTAGGAGAGCCAGGCCACCTATAAGTAGTTATATATGGATTCTGCGATGCATTTTAACCTTTTAATACTGGCACTTTTGACCAGTGTCTTTCACCTTCTCTACAGTCACTTGGAAAAGGAAACATCTGGCCATGTTCCAGACAAGAGCTCCATATTACCTTGCTGAGCAGCCAGTTACCTTAGGGCATTTTTAATACCCTGTGGAATTCCAGCAGGAGTGCCTGAACCCCGTCTGAGACTTGGAGAAACTGCACACCTTATCTACGCAGCTCCCTTGTAATTATCCTGAACTTAGCTCCTGACCTCTGATTGACCACCAATCCCACCTGACCTGGAGGAGAAAACATTAGGGTTGTCCTGGGGCCTTGGGACTTTTGGGCTGTCATGCACCAGGGTTACACGGATGGGTATGACCCAGGTCTTTTCCAGCATGCCAGGATCCATTACCAGGATCCATACACAGGGGGATTTTTATCCACATGGAGCAGCCTGGTACTTCTTTCTAAAGCAGCCCAGCTGGATTGCCCCAAACCCATCTCTGACCCATCATCCAGCATGTGAATGCGGTGGTAGTAACTCAGGTACACTTGCAGCCAGTGAATCTAGAATCAGCACTGTCTGGAGTCCTAGTAGACAATAAATACTCCACCCTTTGCCAAATCCTGCAGAGTCCTGAAGACGCAGGATGAAGGTACATCACCATGGAATCAATAAAACTATACTTTGGACCAGCCAGTCTCTCTTTATCTTTCTCTAAACCATCTCAATAGAAAAAAAGCCATAATCTATAATAAACAGAAAAAATAGGACAGACTCTGTCACAAAAAAATTACACGTAATAATTACATTATTTTCTTGTTAATCACCAAATCTGTGTTTATAATTTGGTCAGATCATCCTGTAACCAGTCTGTAATCATGGCAGCCATCTCCTTGCTGGCATCTAGCACAAAGGCGTGGCGAAGCCCTTTCTCGCAAAGCCGAATGTCCCCATCTGGAAAATCCATTTTGATCTCATCATAGTAATGCTGTGGACACCAGCTGTCTCCAGTTCCATAGTAAAATATCAGCTAGAAATCAAAGCATATCAAATCATTAATTTGAAAAGTTACTGATAAAGCCATCAATATCCAAACAAAAAGCACTGAAATATCTGGAAATAAGCAATGCTTCATGACCCAAGATACACTGTGAGGAATAGCAAATTGGTAGTTCTTGGTTGTTTCCAAGTCTGCAGATATGATAAAGCCAATTAAATGCTTCTGTGACTCAGTTTCCTCATCTATATAACTGTGAAACACAATACAGGCTTAATTCTGAAAACAAAGATCTGCTGATGAAAGTCTGTTTGTCTTTGGAAATTTGTTATTACGGATCAAAACATCTGATTGTCCATGGAGTCCACTCCTAACCAGGCAAGCTGCTGTGTTTTCTCTAACTATTAGCTGCTTTCTGTGTTAGCTTTCTAGCTATTTAATCAAATGGCAAAATTACTGGCACACTGGATGCTACGTCCCAGCTGAAGGGGCTAACCATTACAGCTTTCTTCTGGATAAAAAGTCAGAGAAAGTAGGAGGTTACGCCACATTTGTAAGTAACTTAGTCTTACTGGAATTGATTAGGTGTGATCTCAAACCACCCACCTGGTTGGGGCCTTAGGTGGAGGAGCACCTATTTTTTTTAATTTTGGTGTTAGATGTAAACTAGAAGTGATTCACTCACACATGTTAGAGTAACAGCAACTATGGTCATCTCAGAAGCAAAACTTCTTTTGCTTGGAGAATTTTATAATCATAGAATCACAGAATAGTTTGGGTTGGAAGGGACCTTTAAAGTCATCTAGTCCAACTCTGCCTGCAGTGGGCAAGGACATTTCAACTACATCAGGTTGCTCAGAGCCCCATCCAACCTGACCTTTAACGTTTCCAGGGATGGGGCATTTATCACCTCTCTCGGCAACCTGGGCCAGTGTTTCACTACCCACATTATAAATAATTTCTTCTTTATATCTAGTCTAAATCTATTCTGGTTTAGCTTAAAACCATTACCCCTTGTCCTTATCCTGTCACAACAGCGCCTGCTAAAAAGACTGTCCCCATCTTTATTACAGGCCCCCTCTAAGTACTGAAAGGCTGCAGTAAGGTCTCCATGGAGCCTTCTCTTCTCGAGGCTGAAAAAACCCCGACTTTCTCTTAACTTTGTGAAGTGCTGCCTGTGTAGAGCACCAGACACCACCTGGACATCAGTGAGCAATTTTCTTTTGGGTTGTAATGTGGAACTAAAATTCTGCCAAAGTCCATTTTGTTTTGATCTTGCCCTAATGACTTTGTTCAATGACATACATGAAGCAGGTGCTACAGGGCACCTAAGCACAAAAGGCATAAAATTCCAGAAAAATATCATATTCAATGAGGTATCTTTCCTCTCTGTCAGAAACACTAAATGTCACTCTTTCCCAAGTCATCATTTCCCCCCATTTTCATCTCAACTTTGCATGCTGTTTTTCAATTTCTATAAAGTATTTGAAGGGAGAGTGGTTGTCTGGGTGAGAGTGAAAACCTATGGATTTAAAAGTATACAGAAACAAGATTAGTGATGAGGAGTCTTTATACTAAAATGTTTGAATGCAGGTACCAGAAGGATAGTGATTGCTCAACATATCACACATTCAGCTTGGCCCAATTCCATTATTCTCATTTGTTTCATATTTCATTTCTGTACATCAGTGAATAATTGAGCAATGCTAACATAAATTAAGGGACAAGAAGTTTTCCTTTCATCACAAAAATCTTCAACTCAATCATTTTTGTAGCCATGTGGAATATAAATATATGGACCCACTGGGGTAGACGTGGGCTGAGAGCCCAGACTGCATTTCACAAAATGTTACAACAAGTTTTTGTCTATCTCACTTTTCTCTTGTTGAAGCTCACCCAAATCTCAGACATTACTGACTATTGGCTGTATCCAAAATATAGTATCTCAGTTGCATAGACACAAATCTAAGTAATACTTCAACTTACATGTAAAACATAGAAATAAACCACCCCATGTTAACCAGCTTTATCATTTCCCTTTGTAACCCACTAATTGCTGGAAACAAGGTATGTAATTTGTTCTAGCAGAAAATTTCTTTTGATCTTACCTTAAGATTCATAAATCACAGGATGTCACACTAGCAAAAACACTTCAAAAAAGCCAACGTAAAATGGCCAGCTGCGTTCAGGCCTTTTGAAAGCCAAAAATCTGACTAAATTATGTTTAACTCTGGGCTCTATTACCAACAGATACAAAAATAAAGATGATGAAACTGAGAAAAAAAGAAATGGAGCAATTCCAGTTTAATGGAGTAGTTCTTGAAATTATTAGATATTTTGATAGGCTAGTCATAGAGTCTCTTCACATGATCATTTAGAAAAGGATGAAAAGTCATTACACTTACAAAGGTGGATAGAGTACTTGGCTTAGTCTGCAAGAACTGTGAAATGGGCTGTTCTCCAGGTAGGGTTGTAAACTTGAGAACTCACAGATTTGGAAATGCCTAAACAAAAGATTTATGTGCATTCTTAGCTTGCCTCTGGTATATTTGCATTACGGTTTAATCTTTCACTGCATGATCCAAAGGATCCTCAACTCATTTAATCCACTGACAGGATGACATTCGGCTGATGAGCTGCTATTTGATAGTAATTTTTGTTTTAAATTCTGTGTGTGGTCTGAGGATTTATTTACTATGTATTTCATGGTTTACAGACAGAATTTATTTTCTTATGTGCATTCCTCTGGCATGCACCACTGTAGGATTTAATTTAGTGGCCATTTTTGTCTCCATTTTGCAAACGGGGAGCACAGAAATTAATGTCCAACTACATACATTAATTTGAAAGTACGTAGTGTAGTCTGAAGCACCTAGAGCTGGTTTTCCAGTGTGTGCAGCATTAGACAGACTGACTATGCTCAGTGAAGAGCACTCCTGGGCTTCATTTACAGGTAGTCTAAAACACTGTCTGTAAAACAGGTTTCAAGGTCTTAAATGAGATACTCAGAAAAGTGAGGACAAATTGAATCTGTGAAAAATATTAATGACTTCAACAATGGTCCATTCTGGGTGTGAAGTTTAGGTGCCCTTACCATGAAGCTATCCATTTTTACTTTATACAGTTCCCTGTTTCTTTCAACAGGCATTTTACCATTTCTGCAGCAAATGAGGTAGGAGTTCTGCATCCTGCTGTCTCTTTCATTACACAGCTTTCTTGGTTAATGGAGGAGGAAAAAGGAAAAGTAATGTTTCAGTGAAACACTACCTCTTAATGCATACATAAAGGTTTCTAAACGTAGATTGGTGCTCACTAACTTTGAAATCTTTGGTAACTCAACGTCAACTGGTTTTAGCAGAGCTTGCATATGCAGTCTGCTAGACTTCAAGAAGGTAAACCAAAAACCCAGGTGTTTCTGATGTGGCACCTACAGGTGTTGGCAACACTGTTAGCACCTCTAGATCTGCTGCTTTAGGCCTCTCTCCCTTAAGGTAATGGTGTAATCAAAAGAGGTATCACTGTCACCTTATGGCCAGAGGAAGATAGGACACCTTCCTGCTAGATGTCACACTGAGGATGTCCAGCACAGAAATTAGTGATTTAGCTTGGAACTATTGTGTGGTTTTGAAGCAAACATCATGTTTGTCCAGATTTACCATGCTTTGGTTCACATCGTGGAGTAGTCTCAGAGTGTATGAATTCTTTTCAACAAGATGGTCTTCAGGATCACACTGAGTGAGCTCCAGTCATTAATGGACATTCAGTCCATGGAACCAGAAAACTGTCAGTTAAAGTAACAATTCTCTCAGATACCTACATTGGGAACATCAGGTCCTCACCACTTACTACTTATCTTTATACATTCTTTTCTCTCCTGTCTTTAAGGCAAACATAGCCAAAGGCACCTGCTGAGAACAGGAATGATAAGGTTTTGGAAATTTAGGTTCCATTCCAAGCAGAAAAGGGCAGAATATTTACCAACTACTGGCCTTGCTATCCAGTCATTTGTCCAGTCTTTCCAAGTATGACTTCTTCTGTCTCGTCCCTTTCTGATCTCAGGACTGCTCTACCCTCCTTTGGCTCACTGTTTCACCTCTATTCTCCTTATCTAGTAATTTCCAGTTTCTATTACTTCTCCTTCTTATTCTATTCCTACATTCTTACCTTGCTAAGTCCAAATTTTAGCCTTGTGGTTTATCCATCCCTATTTGAGTCGCAATTCTAACCCTAGTTGGTTTTCCCTCAGCAATTCTCCACTTTTTTATACCAGTCTATACCCTCTATTCCCAGTTCTACTCCTCAAATACTTCTCAAACCATCAGTTGTTCCTAGTGTCAGGGGTGGGTTCAGCTTCGCATAAAAACATCTACACACATCTAAATTTTCACCATAAGAACAATTAGAAATTGGAATAATCTCCCAAGGGACGTGGTGGATTCCCCTATACTGGACAAGACTCAGCTTGACAGGGTGCTGGGCCATCTCATTTAAACTATGTATGTCCAGTTTACCTTAAAAGGTTGGACTAGATGACCCTTGAGGTCCCTTTCAACCTGGTATTCTATGATAGGTAACTGTACTGTGGTGTTTACATGTGCAGCAGGAATCCAGATTCCCACCACACAGTCAGGAAAGATATACTAAGTAAAGCCACTGGACCTTAGAAAGCTATTCAGCTGAAACAGCGGGTGTCTGGTGTAAGGTGGGTGAAGCTGCACTTCAGACTCCACTAAAAATTCAGTTGCCTAAGTGTAGGTACCTACTGCCACTTGAGATGCTCTAGATATCTGAGGCATCTGCACAAGACTGGCACGTATGACAGATTTTATACAAGACCCACAGATTTCTGGCAAAACAGCTTGAGGCCAGATGGGGATATTCCACAGTGCCCAAAATCAAACCAGATGCCCCTCATTTAAGGGTCAAATTCCCCCTTGAATTCTTCAGTAGATTTCTATTGACTCTAATGGGGTCATCTGCACCTCTAATGGCTACTGCACCTGTAGATTCCTACAGGTAAACTCATAAAGCATGATTCAGGTGCCCATACGTAAATATCTGGAGTTAATGGCTGGAGCAGATGATCTTATGGCTTTTCTCCAATCTAAGTAATTCTATGATCTCATGCAATTTATGACTGATAGGCAGCCTATTCTGTTTGGTCTCCACTGCTGCTACAGGCAGCTCATGTATCTCATATGCCAGTCTTGCCTGGGTAGCTCAAATCCACCACCTCATATAGCAGCAGAAACTTACCTTTGGCCAAACAAACAGAGCCTTTGGTTCTTCCTGCCTCCTCCTCTCTGTTTACCCCTGACTCACTAGTTCCCTCTATACTACACCAGTGGGTATCTCCTCTGCACTGGAGTGAACAGCTTCCTACTCCAAACCAAGGATTTTTACCATAAGAAAACAATTCATTTTACCCTAGGCCTTCTTTGTAGACATTGTAGAACCTTTTGGACCAAAACAAAAGTGAACCAGTCAAGGTAGGATAGAAACTCATGTCATATATGCAATTAAAGTTTGGGTACATTATAACCAACTAAGAACAGTTTTATAACAGGGAGACTTGGGGAACTTTACCTGATGCTGCAGTTATTTTGCCTGCTTACTTTGTGTGCAGATGTTGGTGTGTGCATTCTGTGTGCCTATGGGCATGTGCCTGCAAACCTAAAGCTTTATATACATGTTTCTTAATTAGCAATTGACAAAAGAGTTCAGAATTGTTTTCAAAATGCTTCCCTGTTAATTGATTATGCAATAAAATCTAAAAGCAATTAAGGTGCAAATTTTCAGTGATCCAGATGGTGGTACAAGGCCTAGGAAACCTGACAGATACTTGACTGTCAAGGCTCTTTGCCTATGCCACTCACAGCCATAAAATGGTAACAAGATGTTGAGATGCCACCTATTTTCCTAATATATTATTTTTAAACATATTTAAACAGAAGTTTCCAGAATCCAAATGTTCTCGTCTTCATTTTACCATCAGGAGCTTTGTTATTGCAGTACACAGGGAGGCAGAACTAATGAACCATGTGTAACCAGAGGCACATGGGACGTCCCTCAATGGTAGGAAACAATGAGATGCACTATATGATTTGCATGGATCTGTAAAGTACATATTTTCCTGTGGGCTGTGCACAGCTGTAAAGACATCCTGAGTCAGCACAACTACTGTACCAGCAATCGAAAAGTGCTGCCAACCTAAGCATTCAAAAATGGTGAGTCAGGCCCCCAAAATAATGAGATCAGCTTAAAAATAAACAGATTTACAAAACAATAAATAGAAAGTTCTTTCCATTTTACTTCTGGGATTACACTTTTCAATATTTGCATTTTTGCAACTTCTCTGCCATGAGGGTGACAGGATTATTTTTTATACTTTTGCAATACTGGATGCTGAGACTTCCAGGTATTCATGACTCAGAAGGGAAATGGCAGCTACCACCGGGCATGAAAAAGACTTTATATGATTCCTGATGCAATACCCTGCTTATTATGAGCGACTAAACCATGTTCTCTCTCAGGATCTGACAATGAGGGCAGAGTGACGGGGATGTGGGATATCTCCGCCAGCCATTTCAATACTGTGTTTGAAATAGTTACAATGATTTTGAAGTTTCAAATAGTTTTAAAATAACAGCAATGTTCTCGTAAGCTCTTTTACCATTAAATTGCTCTGAAGTATTTTCAGCCTTAGCTTCTGTAAAATAAAACACAAGTCAGAATAGGGCTCCGTCAGCCCCGTACCCTGTAATGTGGTATGTGTACTCAGACACTGCACAATGATGGCAGCTGCTAAGTAAACATCAGAAGAATCTGAGATTGGTATCAACAGGATGTTTACATTTTAAAGAGTTTCTAAGAAAATAATAAAGATTTCCTGCAGTTGACTCCGTTGGCACTTGTTTTAGTATGCACGACAGTTCACAGAAGTATAAATTACAGCGAGATTTCTTTTATGTGTCTTCTGCAGCTGTCATAGGTCAACATTGAAAAACAAAACCCAAAAAGTTAAAAAATATTGAGTCTCCTCTATCTCCCTGGAATTTGGTACATGTTATAACAACTTTAGGATCTTATTACATGGGTGGGCACCAGTCCAGCTGATGGCAAAGAGCGAAGGACTGATCCCTGTGGATATAAACTAGCGGGACATGGGCAATGGCAAACAAGACGGTACCAGTGTCCTTGCTGAAATCCTTGTCTCTCATACATTAACTTTTTATCAGTATTACTCCCACATGCATTCACTGGTCGAAACAGCAGCTTCTCTCTGGCTGACATCTCTCAACAGTAACCAGCAAATAGTGAAACTGTTTCATTTGCTCTTGGATGAAATCTAGTTTAAAAGGCATTAGCCCAGAATTAATTTTAGTTTCAATCAAGGTTTATAGAAAATGACTTAGCGTCTCTGGAATTATGAAAGTGTCTCCACCTTATCCTGCCAAAAGAATAGTATAAATGACATGGGAACAGACTGGTTTGGGACATGCTTTTTTTTTGGACTTGCTTCAGTTGTATTTTGGCTTTACTAATCAGTTTTATGGGAAGAATTCAAAGAGCTGGCGTTGCCCTAGGAAGCCCTAAATGCTTCAGGATCTGGTTCTCCGAGATACCATCTCTCTCTCTGCTGTGATTGAGATCAGCCAGTCTGATGGCAAGGTCTTTGGAACTTGATTCTCAGCTTGTTTTACCAGAACAGGGATTTCTCAACTTTCTAAGGGCAGTGCAAAGCCAATTTTTTTTTTTTTTTTCAAATGGACTATTTTGAGAAAAGGCAGTTGACAACCTGGGGTACACAATAGTATTTTTAAATACTAATCTGTAGAGGTTACAGTAAAGGTGTAATGTTCAACTATTTGTGCTGATTTTGTTTATCATAAGGAACGTGGCCGGTTTTGTTATGACAATGCAAGTAACAGAAAAAACTAGCTTCCCTGTCTGGAAAAGGAGTGAAGAAACATTTTTACTTTCAGAGAAATAAGGATGCAAACCCTGAGACACGGCCAGACGTAGCTGCTACTTTGCACGTGACACCAATATGTGTTACCCTGGTGTCAGGTATGGTGCTCCACCAAACGGGCAAGGTGTAGGCTCCCTGTTTTCATGCCTTTGTCAGCATTAACTGGAAATTTGGTAAATCGAAGACAGTGAAAGGGCTTCTCTTTAACTTTGCTGTAGTTCATTAGCAATGCTACTGGCTGCTACGCACATAGACCCAAGAAATCAAGCAAGGCCACTTCTATTTCCACTTTCTTACAGATAATTAAGGGTCAAACTCAATGCAAAGTAAAAGTATGCTTTTAAAATGGATGCGAAGGATTTATCAACTAAACCAGGTGACTTAAAAGTGTTTTGAGAGTATATATATATGTATGTGCCAGGAACATGAATATTTCAGAAGACAAGTCTGTATAAATACAAAAATAAAACCAAACAGGCCTGAAACCACTATTTAAGCAATACTATTACCAGGCCAGATTCTTCCAACCATATTTACCGCAAACAGTATTTCTCCCTCTATCATCCTGCCAAGTCTACATTCAGTAGGACTTTTTCTCAGGTAAATAAGTCAGGTCTCTCTTGCAACAGCAGGATCAGCATCTGTCTTTAAATGGGAATTCTGTTCACTGCTGTGCGATAAGCTCTGTGGCAGAGGGAGGGAAGGTAAGTAATGGGTAGTACAGGTTGAATGGTAACTTCTTAAGTATTCTTCAGTAGGCTGGGGAAATATTGCTGTCTCTGCTCATTGTGTGTAGCACTCACCTTATACTCATCCCAAAAATACTGGAAATTGATGTCATCACGTTATTAGAATACCACACAGCATGAATGATGGTAACAGGAGCACAATTGCAGAAAAAAATGAAACATCGCAGGTAAGTATATTGTGGTACATGGAACTTTTTGAATGCTCAGTGGGATCGTTTTCCAGCAAGGAGAGATACTGCTGATCTCTGAGTAGGCATTCTGGGTACTTCAAAGAGAAGCCTTGCTGTGTTTATATGACACAGGCACCAAAATCCCCAGGCACATGTGCAACTTCCCTAACTTCAACTCTGCACCCCCAGGGATCGAAGGCCAAAAAGGATGTGAGACCAGCCAAAAAAGAGGTGTTCTTGGCTTGAGAGAACACTTTGCACCTATTCAGAAAGAGTGCTTGGAAGGTTTTTCACAAATGTAAGCAAGCAATTCACTCAGGCTGTGGGCAGTCAAAGTGTATGTAGTACTCTTTTAACTACTTCTCTTCAGATCATGCTCCTCTCACTGGGAATAATTACTAAAACCCCTGTGGATGTCTACAGAGACTCAAACAAAAACACTGGGCAACATGAAAACAGCTGCTTCAAGGGTGAAAATAGTTCTTGGTATATCCCTGTTTAGCTGATACTCTTGGAGAACACATTTTATATGGTTTTATTGATGTGATATAAACCTGTATTACTTTAAATTCTAAATATATAATTTAAATAAATGGGAAGTGGTAAACATACACTTTATCAATTTAATTTTTCAAGACTGGATTTCTTCCCCACCAAACCATCTATCTATATATGGGTGGCTATAAAGGACCCACATTAGAAACTTTTTCAATCTGAGTGAAAATAGGTTCCTGTGTCCATAAATGTCAATTTTCCCACTTGATTGAAAATGATTCTCCTCAGACAACAGGGTTTTTTCCATCTTTGTGTGTCTACTTCAGATGTGTCCTGTCTTTTTCCTTACGCAATCAATTTGTTTGCTACACCAGACTACTGGCAAAACTAAACTCAAGGAGCATATCAACCTTTCTTGGTTTAACATGCTAACCAAAAAAAAAATCCTGATTTTCAGTTTGTGGAGAAGATGATTTATGGTCTTGAGAAATTAAGAACCACTACAGAATGTTCACTTCCAAACTGATTCAAGACTTTCTGAAGTCTGTGGGAGCTTTTCTATTGATTTAGATGGGCTTTGGAGCAGATCCTACACTTAAAAATAGGACTACTGTGTAGTAACCATGGAGTAATTAACAAAATATATCTCAGTAAATATAAAATCTGAAGGATGATTTTTTTTAAAACAGTTTTTCTCTGTAAGCACCCTAATTTTACCCTTTAGTGCAAAACCTTCTTGATTACAACAGGTTTATAAGCTTACTTGACAGAAAAATGAGTCAACAGGGCTAAGTCTTAAAGCAGTGAATGTGGTATGACACAGGATTAAAAAGTTAAGTGCTGTAGAGAGACTTTACATGGAAATATTATTGTCTATCACAATAATGGGCTACTGAATGCCCAACATAACCATTTTCTCTTTCCTTTTAACATTTTTATTCTATTTGTAAAAGCTCTATGATGCTCAATGCTGATCCATCTTCCCAGAATAACGGAATTATACTCACTCCCTTCTGTGCAAGAGTTACAACAAACTTTATCTAGTGCAGTATTAGCTTTGCCTCCAGTTTCTGTTCGGAAAGGCAGTTGGTGTTACTACAGCTGGCTTAGGCACAATCAGCTCTTGATAATTAACCATCCAAGCTGAGCAAATCTTACATCAGTACCCCTCACCTTTTCTGTTTGCTTTTTTTGATTTATCACAACTCCTTGTGTCATTGCAATAACAAGTCTACATTCATGTACTGCTTGACGCAGACAAATAGCTTTAGAGACAATAATTTAAATGCTCTATCATATATTACTTTGTTAGAAGGCAAGTCTCCATCCTCCTCATACAGTTCCAACTGCTATTTAATGTGCACAGCTTTTGTCTTCAGAAGATCGTAAGAGGAATACCTCACTTAACTGTCCAAACAATATTCCAGCTCCCATTCTTTCAACATAAATCTGAGTAATTAGCATTGTCAGACTAAGAATCTGGGGTCTGGAGATAAAATTTCTTCTGGTCCCTAACTAGTAATAACTGTAGTTAAACCTGGGCCTGGAAAGACTGTAATAATTTAGTGTCTCTTCTTCTTTCTTCTTCAGATCACAGAATGCAAATAACATCCAGAAATAACTTTTCTATTCCACAGCAGCTGGCAAAGTCAGGTGTTAAGATTGGCTTTTAGTGTATGATCACAGCCACTATGAAACGGTATAAATTTTTTGAAGTGACAGCTTGCCAGTTCTATAGCAACTTGGACTATAGTTCCTGTTTTTATAAACTTCCAACCTTTATAAGTTAAGCCCGTTTTTATTGTCAATACACTTCAAATTTAACATAATGCCAACTCAGAATTTTTTCCTTAATTCTTAAATTCCCAGAAATCACTAGAAGATGAAAAAAAGAGAAGCATTTAGCTTCATTTTTAGACCTGCTTTTCCTTCAGTTTGCCATCTGCTTATAAGCTCGCTTCAGCTTTTTGTTTTCTTGAGTATGTTTGCCACTCTAAAAGTATGAGGACATAGAAGAATCAATAAAAGAAAGTTAACACAGGTTTAAAAAAGCTCCTGCCTGCCAAGGCCATGATTAGATTGACAGTCAACAAAAGCACAGAAGAAGCAGCCTAGGACACACCTGCAAACTCTTAGTGTGTGCTGTGGGCCTTTATTCAGCACAAGAAATAAGTATTTTTGTAATGGGAAGCATCTGAGTAGACCACCTGAAGTCACTGGAGCTGCAGCTGTCACCACTATCATCCTCATCCAATGAAGTTTTTATGCTTAACCTCAAGCATATGTGCTTGTGATTAAAATTTCCAAAAGCACCTAAAGTCCTGCTTCTGCAAACTTGTCACTTTTGTACCCTGATGAACATGGTAACCTGCAGCCTCACCCTCAGTTTTGGGGCACTAACAGGCCTTACTCGTCTCTCCTGGGACCCCAACCCACACTCCCTGTCTATGGGTACAATGTCTCCATCCCTGTCCTCTGCCTTTAGTCTCTGCCTCTCAAGTTACACTGTAGGAGTATGTCTCCAGCCCTGGCCCTGTGTCCCTAGACTGATATCGGACCTACACTGCACACACCTTGTTGCCTGGTGGATCCCACCTTGCAGCTTGCCTTGTCATGCCTTTGGCCATGACTCTTGAAAGGAGTTTGGACCCGTGCTGTAGCCTTGTCTCTAGCACTGCCTTTGGCCCTGTCTCCTTTTGCTCCTGACTGGATTCTCTGGAGGGACACTGGAGATGGTTCACTGCTTTGCCTTGTTTGGGACAGTTAATGAACTCTGTTAACTTGCTTCGCTTGTATGCTGTGGAACTGGATCCTGCTTGGTTAGGGCACTGCCTGTGATGGAGTCACCCTCAGCTCATGGCTTCATTTCCCTCGGGGAACAGACAGACTGTGCAGCTTCCTGACACTCAGAGAGGTGATTCAGTCAGTAAAATCAACCATTTTCATCTAATTCATTAGGCTTCTATTTCATGTTCTACTTCAACTCCTTAAAAAAAAATAGAACTGAAGCATCTGAACATACTTTTCAAAGTGCAGAGAAGGCAAATGGGATATGTAAAAAAAAAAAATCCATTTTCATCCAAAAAAAAAAGACTGATTTATGAAGTGAACTTTGTACCTATATATTTACAAGGCACAAGGTAAACCTACAGAGATCTAGGACTTCTGTCCTAGAAAATTCCATTCTCCAAGGGAAATCCCTGTCAGTGCAAAGTGCTAGAATCATTCTTCCAGCAAAAAGACAGGGATGATATAAAAAATGGAGGGAATGAAGGGGACACAGTAGAATAATATGTTATACAGATTATCTACTCACAGAGAGGTTACAACAATAGTAGCTTATTAAATATGAGTTTTCTGGTTCATAAGCCATCTGGAATTGTCTCACTACGGCCACACTATTAAATTCTCTCAGCCTCCAAAAAGGGGTGACCACATCAGAACTCTGCTTAGGAACAGTTCCTGACCTGTGCCAACCCCTGAATCATGCCTGGGAGTTGGCTGGAAGAATGCTATCAGTCTAGGCCAAAACTGTACCAGGACCTCTTTCAACAATAAATCCATACAGACAGGAAAGTTTAGCGCAGGAAAAGGTCCCTGAAATTACTGCATTTACTTGTACATTAGTAGAATAGCTCCAGTCTCCAAGGAATGCACTTTCTGTATCCTTCTCTTACATCACAGTTGAAGGGCTGAAACTGTGGAGACATAATAATTTTGCTGACTAATATGTTTTGCTGCCATGGAGAAATCAAGCCTGCAGAATCCCGTGTTATTAAATGGCATCATCACACAACACAGATGGTACATCTTCTGCTTGACCTGTCCAGCAGCAAAGTCAGATGATTTGGTCAATCAGCTTGAACTCATGTCCTGGTTGGCCACCTGCTTGTCCGATCATAATCCAGGTAACAACTGGCTGTACCGGGAACCACATCTCAGACCTAGCCAGAGCACAGACTGTTTCTCCTCCACCAAGGAAAACATATCAGATGGGATACTACATCTGATAGCGGTGAATGCTACATCCACAAAGGTGTGGATCAATGACATTTTAATGATCAGTGACCCCTTTCATGGTTTTCTCCAAAGTCAATGGAATGACATTAACATAAAAGCAGAATCGAGCTGCTGAAAGTCTGGTTTTCCACAAATATAACTGGCTATAACATTTCCTCATGTATATGGGCTTCCCATGAATACTCCTAAGATCAAATACTTACCTTCTTTAAATTTTGCTTTATGGTTGTACTGTCTCTCTCCACAACCTTCATCATTTCTTGGCTTGCCATATACAAGATGTTGGCTGCAAAAAAGGAAACATGCAATAATGTAAGTACACACCAAATCTTTTTTAGAAAGGACAATATGGACCCAACCCTGCAAAAAGTTAGCACAACTAGAGCAGTCATCATCTTGGCAATCCCATTGAAAAGAATCCCACTGACAGAGGGTGGATTTATCTCACCTACCTGTATCTTTAAAAAGGCATACAGACAAAATTAAGTCACCCTTCATTAATTAATTTCATAGTTAATGGAAAGGGAAAACCAACTTTGGAACATAACTCTATCCATCTGTCTTACAGACGTCTGAATCATCTCTTGGTGATGACTCTCTCTCTCCTGACTAGAGAAGGAACTTTGATGATTAGCTTTCACTACATACTTCTAGAAAGGTAAAGGTAAGCATGATACATCATCCATGAAGTGTTTGAAAGGGGGGCTTTTAAATACAAGGCATACATGAAAAGTCATTATTAATCAATAGATTATTAAATTACTGACATTTCAATATGCAAGCCATTCAAACATTCAACATGATAATAAACCATAATAAAAATAATGGCAAATACAAGTATCATGGAAAACTGTGCCGTTCTGCCTAAGATTGATGGTCCTTACCCAGACAAGACTGGACACCAAATGCCTAAGCCTTACCTTTCTGGAATGCAGAATATTAAAAATGGCTCAGTGCAATTTATTGTGAGTTGGTCTGCAAGATTCCATCTCAGAGACATAAATGGTTGACTCTAGTGTTTGGAGACCTAATTAAAAGCAGTCTGATCTCATGAGTTGTTGAGTTCTGGCAGGTACCATGTATGTTAGACAGAAGTGGGAACTAAGTACTTCTGAAAAGCGGGTCAGTTTGCCTGGATGTCTAAATATTCATAAACTTAAACATTCTGAAACACAGAATAATCACACTGTGTCCACGTGGCTTGGCTTCTGTTACAACAGAACCTACAGAAGCTCAGCAAGAAATTTCAGCGCACAGTCCAAAACCTGCCTTTGAACAAGGACATACCTCTTAGATTATGAGTTTAGCTGCTAGAAAATCCCTCATGTATTCAAATTCAGAATAAAGAGCTGCTACATCACCACCAATGTTGCATTATGTCTGCAGGTAGTGAGAGGTCCTCCCAGTTAATACAGGCTATCCACTTCTGACATCAGTGATGTCATGAAGAACTGTGCAGATATCACTATCCAAAGAATAAGCACTTTTTTTTCTGCCCAGTCTGCTTACTGTGATAATAGGATGGCCAAGCCTTTCCTGTCCTCACAATCTGAAGCCTCTATGGTTCCTGGGTCACAGAAAGATTCATAACCTGTAAGCGGGAATGACCAGCTTGCAAAAGCCAATAGAAGAGCTTGAATGGCGAAATTACCTTAAAGCACTCAAATTTCCAGGTCCTAGAATGACTGAAAGTATTCTAGAAGACCAAATCCTCTCCTGAAAAACAGGAGAAAGTGGAAAGACTCCGACAATTTTTAAATCTGAACCAAT
This sequence comes from Ceryle rudis, assembly GCA_033439905.1. NCBI lineage: Eukaryota > Metazoa > Chordata > Aves > Coraciiformes > Cerylidae > Ceryle > Ceryle rudis. The sequence goes on along the minus strand of JAAGNO010018783.1, from coordinate 74,838 downwards.
AAATTTTTGTACACAAATAGTTAATGACCCTGTTGGATCTGATACTTCTCTGAGACAGGAGTAATACATTCTCACGGTGTATGACAGGGTGTGTGATAGGGGAGGAAATGGCAACCACATAGGTCTTTGGTGGCGTCCAAAACATGGCGTTGGCTGAGTTCCAGCAATGCTCTAAGGAAACAGAACGCCACCAGAGAGATGAGTGATGGCTCCAGAGATCAAATGTTAAACGACAAAGCCAGTGCTCTCAAGTGAAAAAAAAAAAATCTTAGAAAGTATCATCTACTTCTGAGTCAGCCAAAGAAGATGCAATTCAGTTACACGCCTGCAGAGCTGTCTTTTTCAAATAAATGCTGAACACAATCAAAAGCTGAGCACAAGTTCTTCCTTTCCTAGACAAGATGAAAGGGTGGCAGATGTGGCATTACATAGACAATCCAGCAAATTTGCTTGTCCCATTCTATTCTGTTGTGCAAAGGGGCCTCTGAGCAGTTTTGTGTCTAGCAACCTGGTCATCTAATCCTGTGGTGTGGCTGGCAAAAGTTTGTCCATCTACAGCACTGTTACTTCATACCCTGTGAATGGTCTTCTTTTTCGCAATTTGGCTCCAAATGCTGGTGCATTATATACTTTTGTTTTGTTTTTAGAAGGACACACACCTTGGAATGCACTTCAAAAATCATCTCAGAAAACCTTAAATGAGAGGGATGACAGATAATGAGGTACTCCATAGGCATTTAATTATTTTCATATTGATTCCTATTTCTAATGTGACAAATATGACTTTAATGCTGACTCCTCTTTATAAATGAAACTATCTGTCTGTCAAAAACACTTCTCTGTGTCAAGAGGAAAGGCAGAACAGGCAGAACAGTCCTTGCTACCCTAGGTGTTGGTTGTTCAGGTGGTAGATGTGGCTTACTGTAGATTTACAAGATTTCATAAAGCGCCAAGTGCAAGAGACTGGGTTTAGCAGGGTATCTGTGGCAACAGCACTTGTATCCAACCCATTATATAAGGATTTTAGTACGCCAGGCCTTCTCTGTGCCAGTCCAGAGTAAGATTTTTGTTAGCAGGACATGGTGGATAGCCTATCTGCAGTCAGAAGTTTTGCCATCACCTTGCAGCATCAGCAGTGGATAGTAGGCAGGGATGAAAACACTGGTGGCCATCAGCACAGAACCTGACACATACTAGTTCATTCAACATTACTGGGATTCTGCAGGCAGCTTTCTACTTCCAGTTCAGTCACACAGCCGAAGTGGGAACAGAAAGTGCTCCCCTTCTCTCGTCTTACAGGTTTCTCTGCCCTACCTCTTGTTCTTGGTGGGTTCTGTTCATATTTTGAGGTTAAAAATAAGAAATTAAGTAGAATTCACACATTTAGCAGATTTAGATCAGTAATAAAGATCCTAAAAGCAAAACTGTAAGACAGCAAAGGCAATAATGACAGTACTTTAAAAGGCACTGTCTTTGAAGACTCGTGTACTGTGCAAGAAAGGGAACCAGGAAGGCAGGATTAAGCTAAACTGGATGAATGGCAAGGTTCAAGAGTGTATTTCAACCAAACAGAAATCCTTCAAATTTTGGAAACATGATCCCAGGGAGGCCAATAAACAGGAACTTAGAATTCAGCAGGCGTTAAGTAAGAGGAAATTACAAAGAGCAAAAGTAGGTTTCCAAGAACAAACATTAAAAGATTTAAAAATAAACAATAAAATATTCCTTAGGTATATCAGAAACAAGAGGCCTACAACAGAAATTGTACAGGCTAAGGGAGTAGCTAAAGAAGATAGTAACACTGTTTGGAAGCTAAATAACTTTCTTTTTATTTTTTTTTTTTTTGTATGCAACTTTCCTGTTCAATACATCCAGAAGGTTTCTGTCTCTATATTTCTTTTCTGGCAATAATAATTTAACTTTAGGTAGTGAAGTGTCAAAAAGTAGCAACAGTGGAGAATACAGAATATATCAGGTACATTTAAAAGTTTTAAATAACATAATTGCTGAGTTGGTAACAATCCTGCTACGTAAGGATCACCCTGTCCTGTGGCTTGGGGAGTAGAAAATACTGTCTTAATTGCTACTGATTTTACAAAAAAACCCAACACTTTATGATCTATGATTTCTTGAACATATCAATAAACACAAGATGACAAAAATTACTGGTCTGCTAAAATCTGTTACATTTCACACAATAAATTTTAGTTGAAATGCAACAGCTATAAATTGAAAGGTTGCGATGTGTAAAGAAATAGTCTGGAAGCAAGGAAAAAAGATTAGGATTAGATCAGATGGTTTTCATCCCAGCAAGGTCTAGATTGATCACAATACAAAAGAAATAGTAATTATTACTAAAATCTCTTGATAATCATTGAACACACCTCATGATTTGATAGTTTATGGGGTGGGTTAAATCACCTCTCAAGATGACTCTCTTTTCAGTGATAAGGCCTTTAGAACTTATCTTGAATTAAGTGCCTAAACTGAGGTGGGATGAATCCTGGCCTAAGATTCTAGTCCAGCACATATTAAAATCATGGGTAACTTATTTCTGGTCAGTGGACAAATAGTTTATTGATAGCATTTGCCCAGGACACAATGCTAGTCAGTTTGTGAGGACCAGGCAGTGAGAAATGTGAAAGAGACCTAAACCGGAGAGAGAAAATAAACAACACACTAGCAAATGAAATTCAAATTGAAGAAATGGTGAGCAACATACATGCGAGAAAAAAGCCCACAAAATATTATTTTCCCTTACAAATTCTAAACTAATGAAAAGAATGAAACCAGAAACCAGAGACCCCTAAGATCACTGTTGTTCACTGTGAACGTTTACTCAAATTCCAATCAAATAATACATTGTGTTTTGTAAATAGGAGGAAGATGAGGATACAGAACTCTGCAGTACCATTACAGAAATCACAGAACATGACCACACCTGAAGAACTGTGTATGCTGACAGGCACACACCTCTATGGGACACTGCAAAACCGCCAATGACGGTGAAAACAGTCAAAGAAGTACAGTTAAAGATGAGGTGTTGCCATCATGTTCATTATACTTCAGGGTACACTGTTCTTCACTCTCTTACAGCACAATACATTAAGATGCAAATTAATAGAATGAAGTACTTTTTAATGTCATACGCAATTGCCTACGAGCCTTTTTGCCACAGGACACTGATAAGCACACCTATTTGCAGCATTCACACCCAGGCATGTTGCCCTGAGCTCCTCTAATTGTAAATGCAGTTAATACAATTAATCTTGGGGCAAATATCTACAAAGGTCAGATAACATATACTTACAACAATCTTTCCTTTCAGGTAGAATTCTCTAGGTCTGCTATTGTTCTTGCTTGGCTTTCTCTGGTTATGTCCAGTGGCTCACCCCTCTCTTAAATTTTACTGATAGAGTTTCAGCTCATGCTAAAGAGTGTCTCTCTCTTCAACTGTAGAGCTGTAGCTCTTTCCACTCGTGTACCTCTCCATATGTACGAAAATCATGTCTCGCTTTAAAACACGACAGGCTAACCCAAATATTCCTAGGATTTTTTTTCCTGGAGAATTATTGCTTGACCAGTGATTTACCATCCTTATACTTATGTACAGAGCAACTTGGTTTTTTAAGGAAATAACAGTATTCTCCTCTCCCTGCCCCCAACCGCTTTGCTTAGCTTGTGAAGGTCATTTTGATCCTGTCTCTCCTCAGTGTATCTGCAGCATATTCTAGCATGGTACTATCTGTATATTCAGCAAACACAATGTCACATCTCTAACACAGCTACTGAATAGTAAAGGAACAATGATAAGACTGTTACAAAACCTTACTAGCTACATCTTTCCAGTTTCAAAAATTCTCCTGAATCCCATTTTCCAAACTGTCATACATCTGTCTAGTAGTTGTTTCAGGTATGTCATATTTCCCAGTCTTTGTTGTAAGAACGTAATGTGAGACTGTAAAAACATTTATTAAGGTCCAAATATCCTAAATCTACAGCTTCCCTCTAATCCATATTACACTGTAAGATGTTTAATAGCTATAGAAAGCTGTATTGAAGAGATATCATTATAGAGCAGGAATAGAAACCTCCTCTCTTGCTTCTGTGCAATGTCAAACTGGGCTTCTTTAGAAAAGCTATTTTTCTCAAAAGCTAAGTCACAAGTTCAGGGAGAAATCTCTCTGCTATTTCCTAATGCTATACTCTGCTAACCTTGGCATTTTTTGAATATTTAGTTCTTTCCTTTCACAAAAAAATTTGTTCTGTTTCCTTATTTCATGAAAACTGAGCTGCTTTTTCAAAGGAAATAGAAAAATTCACTTGCTTTTTGTGTATAATTAGAAAGCCATCCCAAAAGGCTCCCAGGGACTGTTACTACAAGTGTTTCAGCAGCTCCGAAAATTAGGCTGTGAAATGGGCACAACCAGAAGCTGAGACGTGCAAAATGAATGGCCTCTGAAATCTTTCTCTAGGCTATGCAGTGGAAGGTCATCTTGTGAGATCACGCTGTCAGTGATTGCTACCTGGTGTTACAGTCTCTGGAAAGCCTCCCAACTTGCGCTAATGCTATTGCTTGCTTTAGCTTAAAATCTTAATATTGCCAGAATCATTACCAAGAGTCCTGGAAAAATGTTTATTGGTTTTGATTGTCATGATTTCAAGTGCAATATAAAATGCAACCTGGAGGCCACATGCTTAACTTCCTGAGGGTTGAAGCTGTCTCACAGAAATCTGCAGAATGAGATGCTGCACAAATTGAAGCACATCCAGAAGTCTACAGGACCCTGGCTCAAAATGCAAGCACGGGCTGTGTGGAAGTTGTATCAGAGTTGTGACCTTGGTGTCCATGCTGAAGTTACAGTGAATGTATAGCTTCTTCACCCTGCTCGGCATTCACCACTATATCTCACTACTTGTTGAAGAGAGAAATATCTGGGGTTTAGTAAAGAAAAAAATAGAGTAAGTATTCTGAAAAATCATTACATGTGAAAGACTAGACTGAAGGTGGGATGAAAGGTCAGGAGGTCTGGAATTTGTCTGAACCCTGTGCAAATTACAAAATCTGTGTCTCAGTTTCCTCATTTTAAAAAGATGCTTCAGGCTGCTGTGACAATGAAGAGATTTTTGTAGACTGTCTTAAACATTGTGTAAACATAACGACTATTAATTAGTTCTTGAAAAATATATTTCTTTAACAATAATGAAATTTACAGAGCCAAATTGATCACATCTCTTTAAAACTGCCTGCTACTACCTTGAATGTTGCATTTTACAGTGAGCAAGTAACAAAAATCTTCAAAGCTATCTGATGAAGAATCCATCAAAAACAAAGCTAAGGGATAGAGTGTAAGTATCCACAGTCAAGATGTGTCTCTGTGAGAAAATTTTACTTGTTGAAATTCAAATCCTTCTCTAAACTGGCTTAGCGAAGCCAAAACAAAAGGCTTGGAGGACATAATACTGCACACACATACACTTCTGCATAGGATCTGCTGCCTCTTTGCTTTTAACATGAATGCTTAAAGCGATAATGTTAATATTTGAAGGATCAGAACTGTCCTATAGTTTGAACTAGGAATGTTCTCCATCAATCCCTAACTGCTATTTGGCTCAATTGGAATAAGGTGATGTTCTCATCAAATGGTGTACTCATTGCATGAGCTTTATAAAAAGGTGTGCAGTTGATACTGTTTTCTGCTGAAAGCAAGTCAGTTCTACCTACTTGCTGAAAACAGTGATAAAACATGAAAACATTCAGTGCCCAAAGAACCCCACCGCGGCACAGCTATGATGAGATGTGTAATGAGATGAACACCAAATACATCGGTTCCTTTGGTAACTTGGGATATTCAGACCCTGAAATAAGAAGGGAGTTCTCATGGACATGAATGTGAGCACCTCAGAACTCCAGTCAGAGACCCACAACAATGACTTGAGAGCACTTCACTTGGCCTGGATGTTTTGCAGTGTCAAGGTTGGAGTTGAATCCTAAATCCTGGCTCTCAGAGATTTGACTCAAGAAGCCATCTCCTGAGGGTATATAAATTGCAGTCCTCTCCTGAAAAGACTTTTGAGGAAAGGAACAAAGTTCATACTTTTCTCATCCTTTGCTGCATGGCAAAAGCCCGATACCTCTCTGCTCTTGATTCCCATCTAGGAAACAGGCTCCTAAAGGTCTTGAATCAGCCTGGCATTTCTAGGGAAGGAATCTGTAGAAGCTGTTTAGCTTTTCCTGCCAACATATTTTTGCTTATTCAATTTGTTTATCTGGTTTAACAGTCTAAAGCCAATTTCAGGTTGGTTTATTTTCTTAATGTTCATGGTCTAATCACATTCCTTCAAATCTGTATTTATGCATATGCTGGACTGATACATTATGAGTCAGCCTGGGTCAGTAGGATAATCTAAAGCACAGAAAGTGAAGCACATTAAGCCTCTCTAAGTATTCCTTCATGTGGCTTTTTCACACAGCAGCTAGGAAAGGAAAAGCACTTCTCAAAAAAAAAAAAAAAAAAAAGAAACAAAGAAAAAACAAAGAAAAACAAAGAAAAAAAAGAAAACGTTGGAAACCCATGGAAACTGGTCAACTTACCTAGCAACATCTGTAGAACCTCAAAGCATTCTATTCCATTTAAAGTTGCTGAAATCACCCCTTGTAATTCATAACCAGGTCACCAGAGTTTAATAATGAAAAAAAATCTATTGTTAATTATATAATTATCATAAATAAGAAGGCCTTAGAGCTTAAAAGTGAAACCAAAGTTTTAACAGACAAATACCATGTTTATTGTCCTTTTAACACATAAATACCTTCTTAAATATCCTAACTTTTTGTATGTAGATCTTTTATATACACAGATTACCCTGAAAATAGAAGCCCTTCATTTATTCCCAGGTCAGGCTTATGAAATTAACTGCCAACTTAGTTTCTCCCCATGATCCTGCCAATGACCTCTCTCCTGCCCTGGTAGGATCATTCCCTCTCCATGGATTAAAGGTGATTAAGGATCAGTGTCAGTTTAGTCTCGTACATTTGCTAAGCAGAGACGACAAACTGTGCCAAAATGTGTTTGATTTATTTGTGGTGGTTTTGTGATAGAGGAACTCTGATTGGGCTCAAACCAAGGATCCAGAAAATAAAAGAGTGCTTTATATCATTGGTAGCTCTTTAACCCAAAGTGTCACAGCAAGGACTTAATATCCTTCAGCTAAATTATTAGTTTTCACAAACAATAATGACTGAAATCAATCAAGCTTTTCAGTGCTTAGGGTTATTTAACCACCAATTCCATTAGCCAGTTGTTAGATGAATACCTGTATCTCTTGAGCTGGACTTCAAAAGCATTGATATATCCACAATGCAGTCAAGCAAATAACATGAAATAGAGGGTTTCTCAGTTTTGAGGAAACACATGTCTAGCAGTATTATTACTTTCTAAAGATTTTAGAGCTATATCCTAAACCAACATGTTGTCAGCTGACTCTATGGATATCAACAGATCTATGCTGGAACGAGGAAAGCGTATTAATTTCAGGGAAGAAGCATAATTTATAAATCAGGATAGATAAACTTTCTCTTTATACTTGATTCTTCAAGCAATACAGAGATTTCCTGTACTTGGACTAAAATATGTGTTACTCCTCAAGTCTTTAAACTTGCTTGATTATTGAATCTCCAAAGATCACTTCCTTGCTTATTGGCAAGAAAAACTTAGGCGAGGGCTAGATTAATTGTAAACTCACATTAGAAACTCAGGGGTCACATTATGTTATCTGTGGAAATTCAAGATGAGTTGGAACTATGTCTGTATGGAAAGAAATCTTAAAAAAATCCCCACACTTACACATGGTACACATATTCATAAAATATAAAGGAGGGTTAAGTATTTCTGACTTAACCCTGATAAACTTTGAGAGATATACATGCCCTTGATTAATTTAAAAATCAACTCTGTGTTGTGGTGCCACGAATACATCTTGTTCTGTGTGGTTTTGCTCTGTAGCTGGTATCCTAATCACATGAAAACAATATAGCATTCTTTGCTGGGCTAAGGAGGTGAATTTACTGTGACAGAAAGAATAGACAGAAAGAGATGCCATACTAATGAAACAACAGTGACAATAACAAAGAAAAAAAAAGCCCTTTTAAAACTTCATTGGTTAATGAATTTCAGGAAATAATCAGAATAGTTCCTTTTCCAACAAAAATGAATGGTTGTGAAGATAGCCCCAATCTAGACACTTTAATGGATGCACACACACATTCTTTAGTAGCTTGTTCATCAGACTAAAATAAACATAAGACTACAAGGGGTTACCTGAGCTCACTTCATTTCCCTGCTGCTGTTGGCTTCAGATTATATTGACTCTATCAACAAGATTGTGGCTGTAGGTGTAAATTTATTAAGTCACACACAGTAAAATATTGCTCTATTTTGTAAGTTAGTAGGAGCTATGCTCTGGAATGGGTACAGGGAGAAAAATGAAGCCAAAATTTGACTTCAAGGTCCAGACAGCATAATTTCAACAGCAGTAGAAGAACATACTATATGATTTTCCAGAGTGGACAAATTCAGAGGAAAAGGAAACCACAGCCCTACCTTAATGCTTTTCAAATGCAAATCTGGTGCCACTACTCTTACCACATTTTGACCAACCAAACCCCTGAGCAGATGAATGAAGAAAGTGGAAAGACATCTTACACTGTCTTACTAAGGCCACCATGTACTAAGGTATTGTCTTTTTTTCACTGAGAAATGAATAAACTTTCTTTAGCTAGAACTGGAGGCATTTGTAAGACAGTAGCGATTCCCTCATGACTGTGGTGCAGGCTGTGGGTATTCTCTGTAGTCCCACAGGGTATTCTGAGACCTGTCAGCATGGCATGTTTTTATCATCCCTCCTGGCCTCCCTCACCTGCCCACTACTTCTGGCTCCCTTGATTCTGTTCTGCACCTACAGAGAACCTATGCTTTAGGTATTTTTAAAAAATTTTTGTGTATTCTATTAGCTTATTTTTTCCAGGTTGAATGTCATTTAATTAATTCATATATTTTTTCAACCAAGTAACACTTTCCAGCTGGTCTCTGTCTTCCCTTATGTTTGAGACACTTAATAGAAGACAGCTCATTATGATTAAAAACCACAAATAGAAAATGCAACCAGGCCCAGAAGAGATGACTTTAGTTCTTCAAAAATCTTTTTCAACTCATTTGTAATCCAAAGGAATAGTGGTAGAAATAGTCAAAACCTGTAAGAGGAAAACCATTTACACCACATATGATACAGCACATAGGATACAACCCATTACATAAGAACCTCTTAGGGTCAATAAATCAGCAAGGAACAACAAAAGCACTGGAAGTCAACAAATATTTAGAATTCTCTTAATGAGCTACAACCAAAACTCAGAGCTACATACTACTACAAAAGCCTCAGGTCTTTAAGCCTCTGCCTCTAAAAGCAATGCCTTTACTAATTGGCAGACTTTTCTGTTGCAGAGGTTTTGCCCCTTTCTTGGAAGTGTTTTGTTCTGACTGTTGTTGGAAATCAAAGGCTGGACAGGATGGACTATGGATATCATTTCCAGATATTAGTTCCTATATAACTCACCGGTATATCTCAGTATAATAATGCTTCCATTCATCTGATTTTGAACTATTTTTTCATCAATATTTATCACCATCTCTAAGAAAATACCCTGCTATGTTAGTACTGTACTATCAGAGTCACAAATATTGCACATCTGTACTACCAGATTCGGTTAAAAAATTGCACAGTGGCTACAACATGCTTCCATAGTCCACATTTCTTTCTCTGATAGAGACTTATGGGACTCAGGGCATAGTGCAGTTCTTCCAGACATGGCTTGACAGTTTGGAAAATGATGATTTACTGTCTGCCTTTTATGATGTCATTATCAAATACGTTGATTCATGATAGAACAATCTGCTCTGTTGTTCCATAAACAGCACTCTGTAAAGAACATTTCCACATGGGTTTGCTTTTGATAGCCTTTCCTCTTTTCATGGATCAATACCTTTGTAAAATGCCTTTCCTAGTCTATCTTAGCCCCCTGTAAACATTAAATACATCATCTTTCACTTTAACTTATCAATTTCTCAGCTTCTGCTTTGACAATTGTGAAGTCAAATTTCCACAGTCCGTTTCCTCACAACGGCTTTTCAACAATCAAACTGTTGCTGGTTTTGCAGGTAGAAATAGGGGCTGTATCTGCACCATTGTTCTAAACAGAGCCAGGAACTACTTTGTGGCCCTGAGGCCAACTGGAACAGAATGGCTTGTTTTCACAGAATTGTATTTTTCCTCTACCCAAACTGCTTACTGGGAAGAGTGCATGGCAGTGCTAACTCCTGAACAGTGCCTGAATACGAGGAGAATGCTCACTGGAGAAGGTTAAAACCATACCAGAAAACTCATTAATAATTAAACAGTATGGATGATCCAGTGATACCATGAGTCCTATACTCATTTAACTCATGCCTAGAGGTAACCTACCTACCTTTGGCAGGTCCTACTATAACATTTCTGTATCCTGCATTCAACCTGCAGAATGCAGATTCATTCAGACACTCAACCAGATGTTTTCTGAACTTTCAGATCTGCTTTTAACTAATGCCTCCCATTTTTGCCTATATTATGGTTTCCTTAAACATCCTGTGTTGCATCTGTTCATCTGTTTTACTTCGTTCCTACTGTGGTAAACTGTCCCTCATTAGAATTCTGATATTCTGGATGCTACTCTTGTATCATTAATGAGTGTGTATGAAATTGTAGGGCTGGAAGAGATTTCCATTCGTCTTTTTGTCTTAAGGACTATCAATGATACTGTGTCTTTTTCAGTGGATAATTATCCATCCTGTCCTCATGAAGCACAGATGATGTAAGTTTTATTATCTTCCTAGGAAATCCAGTCTAGAATGCCACTCTTATCATTAGCTAAAATCCAACTGGAATCACCTTTGTTGCAAGGTACTCCATTACACATTACCTCTTCTACCATGGACATTAGGATTAAAATATTTTCTTTACTTAAAAACTCTTACCATGTCTTTAAGTTATGCCTTGTTTAATCTAAACAGTTCAATTTTTTTTTTTCTTGAAGGTCGTAATTTCTTGCTATCTGTCATGGGATTCACCTGATTAAATGTGTTTATCTAAAGCTTAATCTTTCTTCCTTCTCAGTCAGTGGAAAGAACAGAATTCATCTCATCCTAAAGTAGTCACCTAGATAAGATTACACAAGTGTTACCTATATCTCTCCACTGATTATGATAGGGTTTTAAGCGGATTAGGGGATAGAGTTCTAGGTTGTAGTCACGTTGAGTATTTCTGTCCTAGCACTAATGTTACCCTTTTGTAAACGTATTCACCTTTCAAACTCTCTGTATCAAACTGCCATATATTCTTTGCCAATTGTTTTTTTCTGATATATGTCTATATCCATATCTCCATATAAAAGGCAATGCATTATGAGAACCACATGGGCAGCCTATATGTCATCAGATTCATTCCTCTACAGACATCAAGCACGTGACATACTGCACTTTGGATGGCTTGGAATTTTCTCAGAAAAAGTCTTTTGAATCCATTTGTCATAGTTTGGTGGGCACAATATTCAACAGGTCTCCCTATCTTTAGTATCTGGATGTAAAGATAAGTCCATCCATCCTCTCCAATCTCCCTGCTCTTCTTTTCCAAGCAAGTTATGTGCCTTTATATTGATATTCTAGTTCTGTTAGTTATCTCACCTATATCTGTTAAGAAATTAACTAATATTTTTTATGATTTTTAAATGCTTGGAACACCTTTATTTTTCATACTCTTGGAATTTACATTATATATTGGACCTGTACTGTTTAATATTTTTATCAATGACACAGACAGCAAGATCAAGTTCACTATCAGTAAGTTTGCAGATGATACCAAGCTGATTGGTGCTGCTGATATGCCAGAGTGATGGGACTTCATCCAGAGGGACCTGGACAAGCTGGAGAGGTGGGCCCAGGTGAACCTCATGAGGTTCAATGAGACCAAGTGCAGGGTCCTGCACCTGGGCTGGAACAATCCTCACTATCAATACAGGCTTGAGGATGAGGTGACAGAAAGCACCCCTGCAGAAAAGGACTTGGGGGTGCTGGTGGACAAACAGTTGGACATGAGCAGCCAGTGTGTGCTTGCAGCCCAGAAGGCCAATCGCATCCTGGGCTGCATCAAAAGAAGCATGGCCAGCAGATCAAGAGAGGTGATTCTGCCACTCTGTGCTGGTGAGACCTCACCTGCAGTACTGTGTCCAGTTCTGGAGCCCTCAGTATGGGAGGGACATGGACCTGATGGAGCAGGTCCAGCAGAAGACCATGAAAATGATCAGAAGGCTGAAGCACTTCTCCTACGAAGACAGGCTGAGGGAGCCAGGCTTGTTCAGCCTGGAGAAGAGAAGGCTCTGAGGAGACCTAATAGTGACCTTCCAGTACCTACAAAGGGGGCCTACAAGAAGGTGGGAAAGGGACTGTTTACAAAGACCTGTAGTGACAGGACAAGGGGCAATGGTTTTAAACTTGAGAAGAGTAGATTTAGATTGGATGTTAGAAACAAGATCTTTACCATGAGGGTGGTGGAACACTGGAACAAGTTGCCCAGGGAGGTAGTTGAGGCCCCATCTCTGGAGATATTCAAGGGGAGGCTGGACAAGGCTCTGAGTAACCTGGTCTAGTTGAGGATGTCCCTGCTCACTGCAGGGGGGTTGGACTAGATGACCTTTAGAGGTCCCTTCCAGCCCAAACCATTCTATGATTCAATGATTACTAGCACATCATCTGACTCACCTACCATTTTCCTGACAGAATTCCTTTGATCTCTTGTGAATCTCTTTGTCTACGATAATTTTAGATCCTTCACAGACACACTTTTGCTCATTATATATGGAATATTTTTTTATCTTTCCCCTTAAACTCACCATTCTTTACTAAATGTTTCAATGCTAATCACCTTTTCATGGTTAAGGAAGCCAAAGCCCCCATGACTTTGGCTCCAGTCTCTGTACACCCATGCATACCTGAAAATATTCTTTTGAGGAAATAGAGTGGTTTTAACAACCATGTCTCATGCCCAGTGAAAAAACAGCAAACTCATTACACTGTCATTAGTCTCTCACTGTCTATAGTTTGTTTCCATACATCTTTCATTCCCACGTTGACGCTGCAGTTTCCCAGGACAGTTCAGATGCTCTGCCTTGGCAAAACTATCGCTTACTGTCAAATTTTTCACAGAACGCATCTGCTATTTCACCATTTGCCATTTAACTGCTATTATTGCTATTACTTTAGAGTGTTGTTTGCGTTGGCTCACGACCACAGTAGAGACTGGGGACACATTTTGTCAGGTACTTTCAGCACTGCACATAGAAAAGCCTGAAATGATGCTTTCTTCTGTCACACAAGGGACTCCCAGAGAACCTCCACAAATTCTTGGTCCCTTTCTCCCAGAAGGCTTCACTGATTTTTCCCTTTGTAGATCTGCCTAACAGCAGGATAATTTCACAATAATCTGGTATTAAGAAATGCTTGAGAAATATTTTAAAGTATGCAAAACATTGGCAAGTTTTAATTCCCATTCCCAGCCTCTGTAAAGGTAAACTGGATAATATACAAGTAAACTGATAATTTGATGGCCATGGTAGCAAAAGGGAAGAGTCCTAACTGATGCCTGATTGGATCTTTCTTGTAACTAAGAGTTAGTCATTGCGTGTGGAGTGCTAAAACTTTCAATCAGGAGTTGGCTTCAGTGTGTCAGAGGCTATTCAGACTATCAGGAAAAACATCACTTTCACTCCACAGATTTTACAGAAATCTATGACTGTTCAACACTGAGTTGCAGATATACACGCAGAGTTCCACTTGTCCTTCTGAGGGACTACAAGCAGAGGGTAAAAGATGAAAATAATTTGACTTCAACGGGATGATTATTGCCAAAGGCTACTATTTTCACAGAAACACAGAACTGTCACAGTTGGAAAAGAACTCTAAGGTCACTGAGTCCAACCGTCAATACCCCTCAGAACCATCCCCCCAAAATAAAACAAACAAACCCAAACACCTCACTATCCCACTAGAGCACATCCTCAAGTGCCTCATCTACATGAATACCTGCAGGGATGGTGACTCTACCACCTCCCTGGGCAGCCTGTTCCAGTGCCTGACTACTCTTTCAGTAAAGAAACTCTTCCTAATATCTCATCTAAACACACAAATTCAGGCAATTTCCTCTAGTCCTGTTGTTATTACTTGAGAGAAGAGACCGCATCCACCTCACTACAACCTCCTTTCAGGTAGTTGTAGAGAGTGATACGGTCTCCCCTGAGCCTGCTCTTCTTCAAACTAAACACTCCCAGTTCCCTCTGCCTCTCTTCCCAGGACTTATTCTCCAGCCCCTTCCCCAGCTTCATTGCCCTTCTCTAAACTCACTCCAGCAACATAATGCCTTTCTTGTAGTGAGGGGCCCAGAACTGAACACAATTTCATATACAACAAAGGTCATTTTAACTTTCACATGCTGTAGTACAGCTCTTCCAAAAGTCCTCTAAACTCTAAAGCAAAATTGATTAAATTGGAAGTGATGAATCAATTCTAGGTTGGATTCCTATGCTAAATCAAAATGCCCGGGAAAAAGTATATTGGACTTGTGAAAATAAGTTTTCCTCAGGGAATGTACTACTATCTGGTCACATTTTTTTCCTGGTAAGTTGCCCATCTTATTGTAAGGTTCTTCAGAGGAGTGTAACACTAGTTTCCTTTCCAGTTTATTCTTTGCTCTTGAAGCAATCTCTGTCATTCTTCAGAGTCAGAAAACAGTGGTAAGAACTAATAATACCAAACAGCAGTGTAATTTCCTACGGTGAAAACATATTTTCTACCAGCAATTATTGCCAACATCAATCTTGGAAATATAGTATGACTTATTGTTTAAAACATCAAACAGAAGGAACTGCTTAGGATCAAGGATGACTAATGCAGGAACATGTGCTTCCACACACACATTAGATAGCATGTTGATGTTTAGAGGTTTACAGGGTGTAAACATTGACTTTGGGTTCTGCTTAAGTTTACACTTCAACTTAGAATGAAAACATACCAGTTAATATATAACCATGATTGACATAAATAGACAGAAATAGCTGTAATAGTTATGATTGACTTCTCCAATCTGCTTGGTCCTATAGTTGCAGAACTATCCCTTAGCTGGAAAAACTAATCTCCAGTTTAAGGTCTCACATACCACGGCAGATGGCTGTGATGATGGGACTTCAGCAAGGGTCCAGAGTTTTGGTCCTGCAAAGTGTGTGCTCTGTTACCCTGCAAGGTGAGGATAAAAGGGTCTGATGTAGGTGGTGCACAGTCCCATAGGTAGTGGCCAGGATGGACACTGCAGCAATTTAGCATCTCTGCACTGGTTCCTACCCGAGGTTCCTATCTACCAGAATTAATATGCTCTGCTGGACAAGAGTTTATGCATGTGAGTAGCTTTACAGAGGACAATTTCTGTGCTTTTCTGGACTGGGATCTGATGCTGACTCTTTTTTGAGGAATCCTGATGAAATTTAGCAACTGGACCACCCCTACTTTGAACAAGGTGAACTTCCTTTGAGGTAGAGTGGCTTTGATTGGTATGAAAGTTGAACTTTACACCACTCTTCATTAGTCATAAACCACTGTTTTTAAAGCTCATTTTAAATACACCCGACCAGCAAGCAATTGCTCTAACCAGCAAGCAATCTCCCGTGCCACTGGGTTTGCTCAAGACAAGCCATCATTTCTTCTGCAGATCCATGAAGACTCTGCAGACATTTTCTCCTTGTCAGTATTGTCACATTAAAGAATTAGGCAAGGGATATGGTGAGCACCAGTGGACATTTTCATGACAAGAAGCAGCAGCAAAGAAGAATGAAATACTGTTTTAGCCGACTGTAAGAATTATATCCAGACCAGTGTCCCCTTTAGGCACATGGAATGACAGGTATTGCATTAGTTAGCAGCTCTGTAAATGTCATTTAAAAATCCCAAACTTATTCCAAGACACAGTTTATCCATGGGTATGGATTTAGCGTGTGCTTAAGTGCTTTGCTGGGATTTCATGATAGAAGAGTTCAGTGGATCAAGATAAATTCCAGTAACCAGTAAAAACAAGCTAACCAGGAAACACAGTCTATTACAGAGCCATGAGCTCTACTTCAGATACTCTTTGGGGGAGTTTTGATAGACAACTCTAAGACAAAAGGCATGAATCTACTGCAGAAGGGAGTCCTTCCTCTGAGTTCAGGAGGCTTTGTGCTTGGCCCAGGGAAAATAAAGTGCCAATGTGCAGATGACTGTCTGGCACTGGCTAACAAAAAAGCAACTGTAGCTGCTAGCACTTCACTGGCATATACTTATTTTCAACATCCTTTCTGCTTTTTTGATGTTACCCCTTCCTTTTTCATGCCATTTGCAACACATCATTAGACTTGCTGCAAATTTGTGGGACTAAATTGTTATCCCTGGGGATGAAACTCCATCAGGGGTGAATAAACAATCTCCCCTTCCCCAAGCAAATCCCAACTGTGCCTCACATTTCATGGAAATGATCAGCAGTTCCACTACCAAAACATTCACGCTTTATGAGTAATATTTATGATGGGAATCTTTTACGTTGGGTTTTCCCCCCAAAGAAGAAAGAGAGGAATAATTAACAGAAATAAACCCAATGAGAAATTTCCACATTATTACTATTATTTTCACAAGGCTTTCACAGGAAAGTAAAAGCTTTTGCAAGTAATAAAAGTCCTTGTTAAACATCTTTCTTTCTTTCTTTTGGAAATGAGGTAAATTATGAAGCAGATTGGCTTTAAAAAATAAATAGGACTATAAATACATAAAAGTCATTGCCTTCCTCTAGTAATTTAATATGAGCATCCTACTATGAAATAAGGAAAAGTTTAGTTCATTCACAGAAAGAATAAAGCAGATGTGAGGCTTTTCCATCAGCTTAAGTGCTGCCTTGGTAAGGTGAGTTGTCCGACTACATTAAACAAACATTTTAGTCAGGCATCACACAGGAAAATAAACAGTAGCAGAGGAAACATGAAAATATTAAAGACTGTTATTCTTTGGCCCCTTTTCCTGCAAAGCAGGTGATAAAATATTACTGTGTTTCCACAGGTAAGGAAACACGCTCTTAAACACTTTGCAGAAATACATATTACGATCATCACTTAAAATGTCAGAAGTGGATAGGGCTCAACTGCGACAGCACACAGAAGCCTGCCCAGAAACTCTGCAGAAGCAGAGGATTTAGCCGCCGGCTCAGTCTGCTGGGTGAGCTAGAGCAGCCTTCTGTTTTGCCCATCAGCAATATCTGGTAGTAGCAAATTCAGGCAAAAAAACATCTTGTAAGAGACAGCTGTAGAGTTACCTGATTTCAGGAAAGATGACCTCTCTTGAATCCCAATTAATTACAGATTCACAGAATGTTAGGGGTTGGAAGGGACCTCGAAAGATCATCTACTCTAACCCCCCTGACAGAGCAGGATCACCTAGATCAGGTCACACAGGAACAGAGAAGGAGACCCCAAAACCTTTCTGGGCAGCCTGTTCCAGTGTTCTGTTACTCTCACTGTGAAGAAGTTTTTTCTCATATTTATGTGGAACCTTGTATGTTCCAGCTTGCACCCACTGTCCCTTGTCCTGTCACTGGACATCACTGAGAAGAGCCTGGCTCCATCCTCCTGACACTCACCTTTTACGTATTTACAAATAATTAATGAGGTCACCCCTCAGTCTCCTCTTCTTCAAGCTAAAGAGACCCAGCTCCCTCAGCCTTTCCTCATCAGGGAGATGTTCCATTCCCTTAATCACCTTTGTGGCTCTGTGCTGGGCTCTTTCAAGCAGTTTCCCTGTCCTTCTTGAACTGAGGGGCCCAGAACTGGACACATTGTTCCAGCTGTGGCCTCATCAGGGCAGAACAGAGATGGAGGAGAACTTCTCTTGAGCTACTAACCACACCCCTTCTAATACACCCCAGGATGCCATTGGCCTTCCTGGCCACAAGGACACATTGCTGGCTCATGGGCATCCTGCTGTCCACCAGGACCCCCAGGTCCCTTTCCCTTATGCTGCTTTCCAACAGGTCAGTCCCCAAGCTGTACTGGTTACCTGGGGTTGTTCTTTCCCAGACGCAAGACTCTACACTTGCCTTTGTTACATTTCATTAAATTTCTCCCCATCCAACTCTCCAGCCTGTCCAGGTCTCACTGGATGGCAGCACAGCCTTCCAGTGTGTCAGTCACTCCTCCCAGTTTTGTGTCATCAGCAAACTTGTTGACAGTGCACTCTGTTCTCTCATCCAGGTGATGAATCTATTGAATAGTAACTAGATCCTAGTGAGAGCAAGGGAGGTTATCTGCTCTATCATTTTGACCTCTTTCTGCCCCACCGAGTATCAGAATATGTACATAGGAAGAAGAGAGGAGACCTACAGAGCATCATCCTTTTTGCCTGAATGTAATAAACTACGCTACATTGTTCAGATTTAACATTATTTAGGTTATGTAGATGTAATTTATGTACTGTCAGTTATGTTCCCCATGAAACTGTCTAGCTATACATCTTATATGAAATTCTATACATATCTAATTATAGGAGTAGAAAAATATCCTTGAAACGATTTCTACATTGTAGCCAGAAGTTATCTAAAACTTAAATTCATCAGAAGAAACAAACCAATCACTTTTTACTACCAGGGCTTTGATTTCAGTCAGCCTCGAAAATCAACTTGAAAATGTACTGGTCTAGGTTGAAAGATCTGCATAGCTGTCCAGTGGTGAGGGAAAACTTTTTTTTCTCCTTCCCACCGAGAAATGTAGGTGTGAGACTGCAAGGTGCCACCTGAAATCCTTTGTCGTGTCAGTTTCTGTCTTTATTCAATAATGTTCTACATTTTAAATAGATTGCCAGCCTGTTCAGCCAATGTGGTTTGTGAAAGTTGCTCATAACTACCGAATGTATATATAAACTTAAACTAATGGTCAAGCAGGTTCAGTAGATCAACTGTTGCCCTGGGATGGAGGTCTATGTACAGTTCTGCTGATGATCAGCTCTATAATGCTGGGCAATAGCTTATTGCTTGCTTTGAGTGTCAGGTTCTTCTTTAAATGTACTAGTACATTGTTTGAAAAAATAAAGCCTAGATGAGAACATAAAGCACAACTCCCCCTTGGCCTTGCAGGCCTCAATGGAGAGTTTTAGTTCCTTTCAGCACAGAAAGGAGCTCTGCCTCTTGTCCTGAATTTAGAGGTGTTCATCACATCTCCTGTTACTTTTAGGAGTTAAATTTCAATTTCAATGCAAGAAAAGGATACCATTTAAATTTAAAAACAAACAAAGAAAAGTAAACTGAATTTTACCTATGTGGTTATACAGCTTTTAAAAATATTCTTTAGGAAGGCAAAGTCCTCTTATTTCACCATTTCAGGTGAATTTGCTTGTCAAATGCTTACCTAATATTTTAAACACCGTTTTTTAACTCTGAAAAATAGGAGCAGAAAAGATGAAGGAGCTATTGAGGGCCACAAATACAACACATCCGTACCCAAATATTTCCTATCTTACTTGTCAGGAAAGGAGGTGGAGATATAAAATTAATTTTCAAAGAAGGTAGGAAGCAAACAACAGGACTCTCACTAGAAACCAGCAGCTGTAAATTCTAATGCAGTCAAAACATGGGATATCTGACTGTCCTGGCAGCAACAGTAAAGGCTGCATGGATAATTCAGACCACACTGCTCTCTGATGTCTGCAGCAAAATGAACAGCCAGTAGATGCAGAGTGGGATGTACCTCCTCTAATTTTATATATATAGTAGAGAGAGGGTCCCTCTGAGGTCAGCAAAGAGAAACAGTCATCTGCAGGCTGTGATTCACCTGTCCTGCTTTAGATAACAACTATTCAGACAGCATGACGTCTGCAGTGGTCAGATGAAGATAACTCATAATGTCATGTTGCAATTCAGGGATGTAATTTTGCCATCCTGTACAGCCAGCAGAGAAAGGCAGCTACTGCTTAGAGACAAACCTTGATACCCCATGCTGGACTCTCACTTCCTATGCAGTCCAGTGGGCATAAGAGTGGAGTGCCTGAAACTGCCTCCTCCCTTTTTTTCTCTGTAAAATGAGGGAAATGTAAACACTCCACATAAAATCTGAATGTCTCCACTCCTGAAGCAAGATAAAATTTGGATCCGAACTCTGAAATTTAATCTTAGTTCCTTGTCTTCTTACAACATCTCTTGGATGCTTAAAATAAACCAGAAATCTACTGTCTCCAGCCTGCATTCATGTGACAGCCTAAAACCATCTGAAACCCCTCTTGCAGGTTTCTGAGTCCCCTCCTTCCCAACCTGCCTTAATTGCACAAAGCAGACCTCCCCCGCCCCAAACTGCAGTGTTCCCCTGCTTCCCAAAGAGGTTAAACAAACAGGGAGATTCCTCCAGGGAAGTCACAGGTTCAAGATCAGAAAGGACGCCCCACGTTTGGGCCAGTTGGAGGTTTTTCTTGCTATTGTGCTTATCTGTATCTTCACTGTCATCCAGACGTTAACCTCTGACCTGCGAGCCCGCCTCTCGAAAAAGCCTTGCGGTGTTTACCCATTATGTAATGTCTGTGCTTTTGTGGAAATTTTGCAGAAACAAATGGAGGAAGTTTGCCAGTCAAATGGCTGCACAATAAATCCTGTCCCGTGTAGATAGAAAGGTTTACTGTCACCGTAAGTCTGCTACTGGCATCTGTCACTGAAAAAATGTTTACAAATTTCAGCGTGCTGGAGTGCCAAAGTATTCCAGCGTTGCGGGACTGTACGTGATTTGTAGAACAACCACCACGGTGCTAGATAGGGGTAGCCTTGTTTTGCTAGCCTGAATAAACAGAGTGGCAATGTTTCAGATAACTCAAGGTCACTAAATGTCCCATTTTTCTGTCTATTCATCTCCCTAGGTTCGTGAATACAAGTAACCAAATGCTAGTTTGTTATTTGTAACGCTTCCTCTGCTCTAAAATATTTTTTCTAGAAGTTTAATCCAGGTAGGCAAACTACCTTCAGACCCCTTTACTTATTTCTAATGGGTATTTTATTATTTATACACTATGTCTTTCCATTCTTCCTTTCAATCCAGTTTCTCGACAGTCCCCGCTGTCTATATTCTTTCTGCACTATTTCTCCTTTGGGACAAGAGGTTATATTTTGTTACCTATCTGCACAGTGTCATGGTAATGCCTTAGAATCACAGAATGTATTGGGTTGGAAGGGGCCTCTAAAGGTCATCTAGTTCAACCCCCAAGCCTTATGCTGTGTGACTGGGGCTTCTACGTACCATCAATTATAAAGTCAGGACAATGGAAAGATGAGTTTGAGTAAGAAGCAAGAACAAACATAATCTGAAACAATGGCACAGATAGGTATTAGAAGTCTTCCTTCAATGACTCTTTCAAGCAAGGGCCTGATTCTGCTGCCACTGAATGGAGCTTTTTACTCTCAAAGTCAATGGGAGCAGCACTTGGTCTTAAGAGTTCTGCTATAATTAACTTTTCAAATCTCATTTCCTTTCAGAGGAGAGAAAACATTGTTGTGACTAAGCTTTGGATGTGGCAACATGTCCCTGGCAGGTTGGTTTGTTTTAACGGACGTATTGGTTTTAAGGAAACTTTTACCATCTTTTCTGCCCTTAATCATAGCTTTTATTACAATTACAGTAATGCAACAGATGTACATGCCAAAGGCAATATGTGTATTTTTAATGAGTTGACATGCAACCTTCCTGGAGAGGAGAAACGAGTCCATTTGCTGAATGCTTCTGAACCATATCTAGCAGTTTATTAAGGGACAAGGAATCCACCAGAAAAACATTTACCACAAATTCAGAGGCCTCAGTAACTCACGGATGAACAGTCCCACAAGACAGACTTGGTTGTTGTGTTAGATTTAGCAAATTGCTGCTGAATGGTTATATTTTCTATTGTCCGCAAACAATACAAGGGAAGGTTAACAGGCAACATCCGCAAAGCTCTAAAATACTAATCCACATATGTGGTCCTGAGTCATTGGGCTGTAAAACATCATCAGTTTCTAAAGATGAAACCAAAGAGGAATTCTTTTTGAGAGAGATGCTATCACAAGCCCAAAGGAACTAATTGCATCAGTAAGATCTATTTATGCAAGTTTTACAAGACTTTGCTCACACGGGTTTTCATTCTGGTATAAAGAATTCAGTCAATACAAGGAACACAGGCAGAGATCACATCCTATGAGTACAACAGGCTTCAGCCTGGTTTGTACCCTCAATTTACATTACAGCTTGGACACAAATCAGACACTTGGTGCACACATAAAGTTACAACAGGCTGACATACACGCACCAATCGTCTCACCTGGAGACTGAAGAGATCAGAGAGTCAGGCTCCAACAGCAGCACACAAAATCTGTTCTGTTAAATTATTCCTGCCACTGCTGTGGTCTGGGCCAAGCAGCCCTCACAAACAATGGCTGGCCAGGCTTTTTTGGAGGTTAATGCAGGCCAAGGACCATTTCCAATACAACCCTGGATGTGGATAACCTGTTTTGAGAGGTAAAAGTTTATCTGTGGGGACCAGAGAAGGGTTCCTGGCTTGTGGAGGTGTGACCTCACAGACCTTCACATACCTTTCTCCGAGACCAAATTATCAAAGGAAGAAGCCTGAAAGCCCAATGTGCATACCACTGCATGCTGGCTTTCTCCTAGGTCATCATGAAACTGCTTTAATAGGAACTTGGGCAACAAACCGTCGGACTCCTATCGGAAATTTCCATCATCAACCGTGATCCTGGTTTTGTCAGGCGCAGGTATGCAGCAGAGCAACTGTCATTAGCCCAGGTTTATACAACATAAACGGGGCTGTCTAGGTTAGGCACTAAGACTCCCTACCGCCCATCCCGCTTTTGGTCTCTGTACAGTCCTACAGCAAGGCTCCAGTACAGACCAACACATCCACAGGTATCTGTGAAAGGTACAAGACCTTGCTGCAATCACAGAGTTACTCTGGCACATCTGTTTGGACGATTAGTAGGTAAAGTTTAACTGATAGAAGACAGAGCACAACTGAAATGTTAGAATGTGTTTTTACTACTATTAATGCAATCAAAACTTCCTTCTTGCTGTTATTAGTGTGTTAGCACGTCAATTCTATTCCAAATTGTTTTCAACTGCTACCTTACCAAAATACCTGGAGTATAGCACAATCCCTGCTCTGGTTTTCATTCTAAACTTAAAATAATTTCTCTGAAATTACTCCCTTTCTTAAAGCTGTTTCTCTCGATAGAATGTACAAAACGTGCGCACAACATGAACTGGAGGAAAGTTAATCTTCTATCTTTCTCTCTATGTCCAAAAAAGTGCTGAAATTCTGTGGTGTATAAGGTAACTTCTATGTGTCTTTGTAGGCTGAAGGCCCTTTTCTGAATTTACCAGTATTCTAATTCAGATGACAAAATCTGTACAGCTGGTTAAATCATAGCTTTTTAAAAAACAGATGCAAAGAATCCTTTGTGAAACTGATTACTGATTTATTTTCACTATCCAATATGAGTGAAATGCAAAAAGTAGGCAGACATAAGGAACATAAACTAGACTGTAAACCAGTGTTTTAATCACATGAGATAGGGTTAAGTCAATTTTCTTAAGAAATATTCTTTGGGAAAATATTGCATTTGTCATTTTCCCCTTAAGATTTTTATTTTTATTTGACTCATTTGAGATTTTCCTGTACTGTGTTCTCAGGTCTTAACCTGAGAAAAGATTAGACGTGCCCTTCTACGAAACTTATTTTCACGCTTTTATCTTAAGCTTTTGCCCACAACACTACATCAACATTTACTAAATAAGAATAATACCAAAGTAGGTGTAACAAAAAACAAAAACAAAACAAAAAAACGCAAAAAAACGGTGCTCACCAATGCAGTCCACACTGAAGAGATTTACAGAGGTTGTTATGGAAGACTCATCACAGGTCTTCATTCCTCGCAGAGCAAATCGCACCAGGGAGGCTTTGACTCCCTCTGGTAGGAAGGACAGCAGGTAGACGGGCATGTACAAAACGTAACGAAGTTTGCAGAGCAACGGGGTCATGAGCTTTCCTTGAGGGGACTGAGCCATACGCTCTATCGTTGGGAACAGCAGTACAGAGCGAAGAACCTGTCAGGCCATGAGAAAACGACAGTCAGCAAAGTCCTACGGCACCGCACCCCAGCCTGGGACACTTCATTTTTAAATGAGTCCCTGATTGAAATGCAGTTGGTTTTGCAGGCGTCGCGGTGTGCCCAGCTCAAACTTCTTAAAAGATGAAGCAAAGAAGAGCATGGTTATGAAATGCTCAGTTCCATGGGTTCTGAAAGAAGTGCCCAGGAGTGGAGCCTGGTCACTTGCTCCAGGAGGGCAGGACCCCAGCAGAGGGCAGCAGGCAGGAACCAGCATTCCAGCCCAGGGTTTATGTCAGCAGAAGTACATTGCCTGTTTTTTTATCTGGTAAACTATTTTCTGTAAGTAAACCAACCAAACACATAAAAAAATATCAGCCACTGTGACGGTGACTTCCCAGTTTGACAACACACGGGGTTTTCAATTTGTGGTTCAATATATGCAAACTTGGTCAGAACAAAAGTCTTAGCACACAGCCCTTTCACGGAGATGTGTGCAGCAGTGCTCAGTATTGCTTTTTATATGTTACAATAAAATAAACGTATTCTAAAGCTGGTAATTATTTTGTTAAGGCTACAGAATACACTGTAGCTTTAAAATAGAATGAAATTAATTAAAAACCCACCCGCAGTAACCAAAAGTGAATTAATATACCTATTCTCAACTATATTTCAAAGTTAGTTCAAGAAATGTATTTCAATCTTTGTTCAAGATCAAACAAATACTCTAAAAGGATACCTGCCATTTTTTTTTTCCTGGAAGTAAAAACATATTGCAAGAATTCATATAGGAAAAACCCTTAAAGATACACAACAGATACCTAACAGAGGTACAAGAAAGTAAAGTAAGAGATTCTGGGTGTTGCAATTGCAGATAATTAGGTATAAACTGCTATGCTTTGTTGGTGACTCAGTGCAAATAAAATACATGTAGTTACATGTACCTGCTTATTGGGCATATCATCCTATGTATTATGCAAATTAGGTTCATAGTTTTGTAAAAAAAGATTTAAAAATAACCGTCTTTACCCTCAGACCAGAGTCAGCTAATGTCTGCCCCTGCATCTGCCTGCAGCGCCACTGGTCCCAGCAGCTACCCAGTGGAAGGCAGGGCACCCCACCAAGAGATGTGTACATGATATGGGCATTGTAACAGAGCAAGCAGAAAAAATTCAGGAAATATCAGTAACTTGACATACTGTAGTTTCTACAGTATTTTAAAGTGGACTCCGAAAGTGCTATTTATATCAAATACAGAACTATTTTAAGAAATCCTTCTACTTTCCAGCTGATACTACTTTGGTTTTAGACAAAGAAAAACACATTCTCAGGGAAATCAATCCTGGGCCTCTTTTTATTAAAGGCAACCAGCAGCTGAAGTATAGGAATGCAAGACTTGTACTAAATTATATGGTAGTTTTGTGATATTTCAGCTAGGAGCTGAACTCAAACTATTGTGATCTAAAGCAGATTTGACCTGCGTTCCCAGGCACACATTAATCCTTTGACATTACAGCTTATAGATAGAGGATTAGTTGCTTGGAGTGCTGTACTAACCACTGGGTGAAGTTGCTAAACCTTGCAGGAAAAAGGACAAACCAGGAAAGCTGTTACATTCCTGCATTTTTTAATGGTATACAAATGTAAAAGATGGTGGCAAGATGGAGGATAATTTTATTTAATTTCTTTCTTTTTGCAGATAGTAATAGAGAAATGTAAAATTTGTATTTTTCAAACACTTATCAAATATTTCTTAGTTTACTGTGAGATTCCTGAGCTAGGATTTTCAAATGTGGATTTGACTGCAGAATTGCTTAAAAAATACATTTCAACTTCACTGCAATACAACTGCAGATAGAACAGATGTAACATATTTTATTAAATGACACACATGTTCATTAAAAAGTATGTAATATTTGTGTCTTTAA
>JAAGNO010018783.1:0-48534 GCA_033439905.1 Ceryle rudis | reverse complement strand
ACCCCCTTATTTATGGAAATTCTTCTCAACAATATGGTTCTTGTGATAACAATCAGTCAAAATACAAAAGATACTACACAGAACTACGGAGAAAATTCCAGATTCACCTGGTTTAAATCACCCCCAATCCAAAGTCCAGTGATTTTTATTGGTGGGAAGGCAGAGAGCTGGACAACTAGGTACATTAGCCACAGAGACTAAGAGTGGATCTGGAGACTACTGAAAGTTGGCCAGTGAATCTGCTGAAGGTGAGTGTGCCCTGTGACCAGGAGTTGTTGAGAGCACTGGGTTGTATCTCCCACCCTCGCAGTGCTCTGGTCAACCTGCTAAAAATAGTTCATGTATTCTTACGTTACACTGGAATTGTCACTGTTGATTGCTGTGACAGTATAGAGTATTTGTAAAACTGTCACTCAACTTATTTAGCCGTTAATTTATTTAACATGCTATTAAATGGCAAGATTTCAAGGCTCAAGCTGACACATATGTAGAAGCAAAATGTGTAAGACATAGACACTCTTTCCGTTAATCACCAGGCAGCTGCTTCTATTTTCATCAATATTTTTTAACTCTTTACATTACAGAGGGCTCAAGACCTGAATGGTTCAAGGGGCTATACAGTATGATGCAGTGCCTCAGAAGTTTTGGATCTTGTTAACAAAAAGCTAACATTATCTGCGAGCTCTTCATATAATTCGTGGTGGGTGCCAAGGCGGCTCTGAGGCCCTAATCAAGTGGTAAATATATCACTGAAAAAAATGAATGGGGCATGGCCTGAGCATGTGTCCAGGGAACAAAGCACCCTACAAGCCCAGTATGTTCTGCCCTTTATTCCTTCAACACACACCACAGTGGGAAGGTGTGGGGACTTTCAGAGTTTCACTTCTGTCACTGTTAATATACTTTGGTATCTAGAGTGATCAGTCCGTCAACTCTAGGTATGTAAGACCTTCACAGGAAATTTTAGAACACAGAGGGAAGAGAAACTACTTCTTTCACAGGAATAGTGAGCCCCATTCCCCAAAAGCACAGCATTGACCAAGGAGCTTTGTTTAGGCAGGATCCCTAAGTGAATATGATTCATTTCATGTGATCACTGCTTCATATAAATATTAAAGAACAAAACAAAGGCTTCCTCCAAACTACATACACAAAGAAAACACACATTCCTGTACACCTGGGCTTTTTACTCAGCTTTTAATTGATCTAAAACAAGATGACAAGGTGACAACGGAGTACCTTCAAGTCTTCGCTGGGTAATGGTTGTGTCAACATGGTTTTGGATTTGTAGAAACAGTTGGAAATTTTTTTGTTTTGATTAAAATAAGAACAGAGTACCAAAAGCCAAACAATTTAATTTACAATACATTGTTGTTTATCGTTGCACAATTTAATAGTCTCAACCACATCAGCAAAGGACTTTTGTAAAATGTTTAAATGGTTTTCTTATAAAAACACTAAAACAGATCAAGCTGAAAAAACTCCACAGTAATATTTTTCAGGAGTGCATTCTACTGAAAGAGTTGAAGTATATTCATTGGCTACAATTTGACCAGTTTATGCTACTCGTTACAGGGACTGGTAAATAACAGTGCAGAGGCACTAACACAACGCTGAAAAACTGGATGCCACTTACAACCAGTATTCAAAAGAGTCCCTCAATTTTCAGGGCAGTGAACTCCAGTGATGCCAAGGACAAGAGCTCAATACTTTTGAAATCAGGAAGCTTTGATTATGCACAAGAAAATGTTGGTTACAGACTCAGGCACCTCAGGCGTGTACCTTCCTGTGATGCCAAAGCTGAGGGCCCAGAGTGAGCTGCCACACTGTGCTGCCTGCTCCTAATAAAAAGAGACGCTGTGCTAAGAGAAACAAAAGGAGAGAAAAGCAGGCAGGACATTACAACGCAGACACTGACAGAAAGAAGCAAGAGCCATTTTAAGGAATTGTTTCAGAAAAGCCCCCCAATTCTGAATTCATTAATTACAGCCAGGGTTTCTCAGTCCTGTACCCTGTCTCTCAACGGACCCATCCCTACCCACAGCACCTTGCAGGCACGTTTAGATCTTTCTACTGAAGTCATAAACCAACAAGACTCTGACCCACTGAAGAAAATATCAGAAAGTGAAGCTTCCTCAGAAAAAAACAGCTGTTTACTCTGCTTTAAGGGCAGAAGCAGCAGTCCCTGGAGGTTCACACTGACTTTTGAGCAGGGAAGGTTTTGGAAAGTATTAGCTCCTGTTGCATAATCTGTTCTTAATCACTGGCGGTGCAGAAATGGTTAATATAACAATGGCCAACAAAAAAACCATAAGGCTCAGATCCTGTGACAGTTATGCAACTCAGAGCTCAAGATCAAACCAGTGGGCAGAAGCAAGGAAGCAATCTGTTACATTTTACAACAGACCCATCACACCAATCGATGCCCAGTAAAGGAGCACCCAAGTGCAGTTCTGCACCTTCTCCACAGCCCCTCTAGCTGCACACCTCTCTCCACAGCAGCATCATTGCTACGTGCATGGCTTCGAATCACAAGGCTGGAAAGAAAATGAGTGAGGAACTTTTATTTAAAATATCTTCGAAACCTTATGAAAAGTACAAGCTGTTTCTCTGTCAAAAAGAACACTTCTTTTGATATATATTAGTTCATCCCAGATATTAATTTGTTATTACTCTGTTGTGTTGGCAGAGGATAAGCTATTATCTGTCAGGTGAAACCTACTAAATTTTTCAAAGATAACATAATGATGCACTTAATGGTAATCTACAGTCTACCCTTGACACGGAATGCCACATTAATCACAATTTCTTTTACTCAGTATGCAGAAACCTCCAGGCAAAACAACAAGGGTCAGGGAAGTTCTCCCTGCTTTATTGCCACAGCTGTGCCGAGCAGATTTCCAAGAAGATGCACAGGACAAACCAGACAGTGTTGGCTTGGGCTTTCCTCTCACCAGAGCTGGACTCTCCAGACTGGTCCATTCAGAATTACATATAATATAATATGAATTATATTTTAAAATTTTGAATAATTTCTTCTTCAGCCGTTCCAGATGCCATTTGATTTGTTGTATCAGCAAGCTGTCGATCACAGCTCAGTATCAACAAACCCACACGACAGCAAAAGAACTAAAGAATCAACACAAATGCCAAAAAATTATTTCACTCCTGGTGTGAAGAACATAGCGTGTGCACTTTCTTCTGCTTTATCTTACAGGTTTCCTGTGATCCTAAACAAATGTTTGTATATATTAAAAGGGGAACAGAACAAGTATCTCAAACACCATTAACAGAAAATCTTATTACTGAAAATTTCCAAGTGCTTTATAAGAATGAAGTGCCACAGAGAAATCTTACCACACTTATTTTATGGATTAATGAATGAAAATTCAGGAAGTTACATTACTCCACATACAAATATACACTGTAAAAGTAAAAAGATTTAAAACAACTGTATGGTAATTCACAATCCTCTGCTCTAACCAAAGCTTACATTACTGGGTACTTGAAGTGTTTCTGTAAAAAAAAAAGTGGTAAATGCAATGTAAATTATGAACGTTTTGTAGAAAAGTTTGCAGGTTTTTTATCATGAATGTCATGGTGGCTCATTTCATTAGTGGCTGCTTCGTTCAAGAGAGTCCTCTGTTACCATCTTCTAAAGCCCCCTTCCAACATACTGCTGTGAATCAGGGGCACATGCAATTGATTTCACAATTTCAACTTAAATTTTCTGCATTTCCTATTTATTGGTGCCCAAATATTCACTTTACCACCAGATTATTTTTTTTCTATTGCTTTCATTCCGGACTTCTCATTATGTTATGATGGGGCCTCAACCACCTCCCTGGGCAACCTGTTCCAGTGCTCCACCACTCTCATGGTAAAGAACTTCCTCCTTATTTCTAATCTAAATCCACTCCTTTCTAATTTAAAGCCATTACCCCTCATACTTTCACTACAGGGTGATCGACTTCTTCGAAAGGAACCAACACGTAGGCCTGCAAAGGCACATGGGGGCTGTGCAGACATTCGCAGGCAGAATTTCTCTCACAGTATCTGCAGAAATTATGGTTCAGTTGAGCAGAACTAATGCCATCTTTAAGCATACAATGACCCAGACAGCTTTTTTTATGTGCTGAGGGCAGAACAGCTTAAGTGCTCCAGGATAAAAGCACAAAGCAATATGTTTAAAGATGATGCCCCTCTATTCTACTCTCCTGAGACCCCACCTGGAGATATGTGTCCAGCTCTAGAGCCCCCAGCACAAAGACATGGATCTTTTGCAGAGGGTCCAGAGGAGGGCCACAAAGATGATCAGAGGGCTCGAGCACCTCTCCTACAAGGGCAGGCTGATACAGTTGGGCCTGTTCAGCCTGGAGTAGAGAAGGACCATATTGCAGCCTTCCAGTATCTGAAAGGGACCGACAAGAAGGCTGGAGAGGGACTTTTCACAAAGGTCTGTAGTGATAGCATGAAGGGTAATGGTTTGATACTGGAAGAGGGTAGATTTAGATTGGAAATAAGGAAATTCTTCACTATGAGGATGGTGAGACACTGGAACAGGTTGCCCAGGGAAGCTGTGGATTCTTCATCACTGGATGTGTTCAAATACAGGTTGGATGGGGCCTTGAGTAACGTGGTCTAGTGGGAGGTGTCCCTGACATGGCAGGAGCGTTGAAACTAGATGATCTTTAAGGTTCCTTCCAACCCAAACCATTCTATGAGCCTATGATTCTGTGAACATTACTTTAAATGTCAGGATTTGGTGGGTTTTTTTGCTTTTATACAGACGTATATGAATACAAACAGTAGTGCCAAAGATAGAAACCATTAGCATGTAAATATCAAATGTACTTTTAAGGACTAAGCAGAGAAGCATGCAAGCACTCCGTAAGATCCATTCACCAAATACACTTTCAACTGAATTTTACTTAAGAACTTCCGTGCAGTCACCTCTAAGGCACCGGGTCTAGGTACTGCCTTGGGCACTTGACAGTTTTCTTTATGGTATCAGTACAGAAATAACCTAAGCTTTTTTGTATCAGAGGCACTGATTACTGACTATACTACAACACTTTTTCCCCTTGCATGATTTCTGTAAATAGAAAGAGGTGAAACTAGTAAAATTCTTTTTATATCTATGCTTGTGGCTTCCAGCTTGCATTGTAGCCTTGATACTGGTAAACTAAACTTGCCTAGGACCTAGGCTCCAGGACCAAAACTTTTTAGTATGTCTTCTGCCATGACTGGCCAAAAGTAGCCAGCATATTCCCAGGCAATGTTGGCACAGTCAGATAATTGCTCAGACCAGCAATTGTTCTTAATAGATGTGAGTGAAGCAATCATGTTTGGGGTTAGGGGGAAAGAAGGAAGCTTCATGATTGGAATGTAAGATGTATTTTACCACTTGCTGCCAAGGAACACAAGGTAGGTCCTGATTGCTTTATAAAGAAAAGGAATTTAAATACTAGCTTTACTGTATCTACCTCACTCGATCAGAAATACCTTGAACTGCTCACATGGATTTAATAATTGATTTTGTCCAAGTGAGATTCTAACCACACTGTATGCCACCCCTTCTCTTAGATCTTCTTTTATCAAGAGATCATTCACCAGATGCTCAGCAAGGAAAGAACAACGAGTCACTAACTCAGTATGTCTTTATATACATAATTGTTAATGAAATCTGCTGAAATCACACCCCGAACAGTGGGAAAATGAATGAGAACAAACATTTGCCCTTTTCAGAGCTCATTTTGGCTCAGTTTCATCAAGTTCACTATTGGCCCTGAACTGAGGTGCCTCAGTCAGCTCAGTTAAATTATGCAAGAGTCCCAACTGATTCAGCCATGAACAGATACTCAGAAGAAGTCAGATGGTCT
This sequence comes from Ceryle rudis, assembly GCA_033439905.1. Classification (NCBI taxonomy): domain Eukaryota; kingdom Metazoa; phylum Chordata; class Aves; order Coraciiformes; family Cerylidae; genus Ceryle; species Ceryle rudis. Next base: position 42,652 of record JAAGNO010018783.1, on the reverse strand, counting down.
GAAACCACTCTCTAGTAGAGTCCTCTGCCTCTCAGTAACCATACAGAGGACCTAAGACTTTCAATTAGGACCTTTATCACTTAGAACAAAATGAGACTCTTCCATGGGAGAAGCAGCAGAGCACAATTTTCAGTAAGTACTTTTCAGGGAAGGAAATGCTACTGTAAAGCAGTATTTAAGTAAGTGTTCTCTAAAAAGGCTTGTTCACAGCAGTGTATTGTTTCCAGCACTGAAAATCATAGAATCATCAAGGTTGGAAAAGGCCTTTAATATCATTGAGTTCAACTATTAACCCTACTCTACAAAGTCCACCACTAAGCCATATCCCCAGGCACTACATCTCTATGGCTTTTAAATACATCCAAGGATGGGGACTCAACCACCTGCCTGGGCAGCCTGTTCCAGTGCCTGACAACCCTTTCAGTGAAAAAATTTTTCCTAATGTCCAGCTTAAACCTCCCCTGGTGCAGCTTGAGACCATTCCCTCTTGTTCTATCACTAGTTGTTGTAAGAAGAGACCAGAACCTCCCTCTCTACAACATCCTTCCAGGTAGTTGTAGAGAGCAATAAGATCTCCCCTCAACCTCCTTTTCTTCAGACAGCACCAGTTCCCTCAGCTGCTCCTCAAAGGGCTTGTTTAATTTAAAAATTAAAGCATGTTTCAGTTATACAGCAATCTGGCAGAATCTCTGCAGAATGGTTATGCCCAAAAAAGAAACAAAACTTTTCAGGAGGGGGAAAAAAAATGGTTGTTTGCAAAGTTTTCACCCCTCCTCCAAACCATCAAAAAGAAACACGAAGCTGAGAACACTACAGAAATAAATTTTCACTCTAATCCAAAGAATGCTCTTAACAAATTAACTTGTTAACACTCCAGCACAAGACTGATCACTAAACTCAGTCCAAAACCATTCTGCATTTCCTTCCCATCAAACTGTAAGAGATACTCCAGCACTCGGTGACATACGTTATGATGCTTTGCAAACACCCAAAGTTGATGGTCCAGCACAGGATGAGAAGATGTCAGAGTCACAGCACTACCACTGGCATGGGTACCCTTTTCTGATATGGAACTCATTAAATCAAAATATTAAAAAAAATCCCAGGATTTTTTTTTTAGCCAACAGAAAATGCTACCAAAACAAAACACAGATCAGTGTTGGTGGAGAATTCCTTTGTGAATTCACATCTTTGATGAATTTTATTGTGAGCATATAAACAAGACACACCCGTTGCCATCTACAAGGTTGTTAGTATTATAGGGAATGCTATATACTGCCTACTTGCAGTCAAACTTTACTGCTTCCAAGGAAGGCAATTGAAGCCATAGAAGCTATTACCCCAGGGAAAAAAATACTTCTTGGATAACTATGGGAAAAATACTCTCTTACCTTTTCTTACCTTAACTACTCGCACTCACTAAAACCAGTACAGTTTTCTTGCTATTACTTACTTGGATGATTATTTCAGATTTAGTATTTTCATGTCCGGGAACCAGTTTCAAATTTCTGAATGTATTTATAACCACTGGATCTTATATAAGTATTGCATTCTAAGATAATAAATAACTGCATAGCAATTCTATTTTTTCTCTATATTTACTCCTTGTAATGTTTATAGAAGTAACGCGCATACACATTCCCTGTTCAGTGAAGTTAAATGAGCCAAGATATCCCAAGGTCCTCCAATAATTTAGGTTTGTTGTTATCCTCCTATGCTTTCCTTCTACTTATTTCAATCTGAATTCCTTTTTCTTGAGCAGATATGGCTAGAAATTACTTTGCATGATAGCAATTACATTTTTCTGTCCTATAAACCATATTATGCCAAACTAAAACGCCTGTAAGTTCTCTCCGTGTTGACGTATGTCATTGATTTTCACAATAGCACCGATGGGGGCCTTTACTCTATACTTTGTTACCCTGCAAATGCAGTGAAAAAAGAAGGCTTTTCTCAAACTTTATATGCGCAAATGTGACTCATGAGATGTATAAGAAACAGTAAGTACAGAGGACCAGAAGATAACGTTTTAAAATCTTGCTCCTGCACACACAGATTTCTAATTCTTACTAATATGTTTATGTGTTAGTACATGAGGCTGCCTCCTTAAAGCGCTCTGCTGACATGGTTGTCTTCTCAACCTTCTTACTGTTGTTCCTTGGCCAGATTGTCACTCAAAGGTCAAACTACAACACATTCAGCAAGAGATGAGACAGGGGAGAAGTGGTAGCCAAGCTCCAATCAACATCTCCTCTAGAGGTCTGCAAAGAAAAGTAACTAGGAATTTACAACGTACTTTAAACAAAACAACATTGCCTCAATATTGTGTTGCATCACATCCTAAATTCAGGTTGGCTGTGTGACAAGGGCTGTTTCCTGTTTGACTGCTGTTTTCTGTTTATCTTTGACTGATGTCAGGGATGTCTCTGCCTCTTGGCATTTGATGTGTTCTCCTTTGTTCATACTTAACTTCATGGTTTTAATAGCATAATCTAACAGATTGGGATATTCAATTCAGTTCAATTCAACTCCTATTCTGGATTTGAAGAAATCAGGCCAAATGAGAATTATCATCATGTGTGAGAGACAGAGCACTCTCTTTTCTCTGTGATGATGGGTACAACCCATGCAGACCCTTTCTTACTTCTATAAAACTTCATGACTATTACTGACCTTAAGGGAGCTGGTCAACTCAGATATATCTCCATCACTTTGAATTACAAAAGATGTACAAAACCTTTGGAGACTACAGCAGGCTGGATTCAGGGTAACATAAATACAAACAACCATATATGTTTACATACATATATATTTAGCTATTTCTATTTAACGATACACATAAAGTTTCAGCTATATTGGTTCTTCAGGAAACAGTATACATACATATTTAACTTCCTTACACATTTCACAAGAGGTTTATCTAAGAAACTATATGTGTATATATATCTATGAATCTTACTGAAAATCTCAGAAATGCATTGTTTCCAAACATTTCAACAGCATGAACTTTCCTCAAGATACAGGGTATTGAAAGATACAAGACACATTGATATTCACCTTGTGAAGTTGTGCATATTCTTCACAACTTCACAGTATTCTACTGTGCTATTAACTGTTGAAAGATATAAGGTCATACTAAGATTTATTCTTTTTAACAAATATATGTGAGACAAGCAACAGTTAATGAAATTTAACTGGAAACTTCCTTTTTGTCTATGCTGGTTCAGAATTTTCCAACCATCAGTTTTCTTGTACCTTCCTTTTGAAGCAGTCAGATGTAATACAATGGATTACAATAAACTGAATTTTTATCTTTCCCCACTCTACAGGCTCACTCACAATGCCACATTTTTTCCTTGCTTTTCATGACTTAATCAGGGAAATATTAAAAAAAACACCTTGAGGAACATGTCCTGCTTTCAGACTCTGCCCCTGGTATATTCTTTGCCTGATGTACGTTGTCATTTCTGGGACAAGTTAGTTGCAGGTATTCTTTCAGCTGTAGCATGTACACAAGCTACAAATAGCCCTGCTATTCCTTACTAATGAAATGCAGAGGCAAAATTAATATACTGAAGCACCTCACAGGCAGTTAACCTGTGCTGTGCTTTTACAGACTATCCTGAAAAGACAAGACAAGAATAGTTTAAGATACAAGTATATGTTAACTTTTAGCTGATGCTATTCAATGACAGGAAAAGAGAAAAACTCAGCTTCCCAGTGGATTGAAAATGTCAGAACTCCCTCACATAAACCAACAGAACTATGACCAATTTTTGTAAGCAACAGAGAGTCTCCTTAACTCAGCTGTTTATCTAGCACAGCTTTGCTTCTGTTCTATGTGGTAAAGAGTATTTACCAGGAAAAGCAATAAGTAGGATGCCTTGAAGATAAAAGTTAATGTACCTGTTCGACACCACTAAAAAAAAATTATACTTTCTCCCAGTCTGTCCATCTATCACTCGTAGTAACTTACATTTTCTTACATTCTATATATCCTATATTACACCTCCTTCAACATCTGAATTTGATCCACTATGTTCAAATATAAACCACAAATTTTTCAAATGAATGAAAACTTGGGTTTATTTTTTTGTTATTTTCTTTCAGCTTCTACCTGATGATATAAATAGTAGGCAATATTCTCATCTGTTTAAAATGCTCTATAGTGATCATGAGGTTTTACTATGTCCTGGCACCTTCTTTATTTAACATACCTTATCCACTTTTATTTGAAGTACATCTTCAATGCCACAAGCCTCCAGTGCTTCCTGGCAGTTCCACTTGGATGGAAACAAAACTCAAGGACCAGCATTTCTTTAAATGTATTTGCATTTCAAAATGTAGCCTTCAGTGTAACGACGAATACAGTGCTGGGTACAATGATTACATCCTTATGGATTTAGGACTGACTGCCATTTGTACCAAGGAGAAGCGTGACTAAATTTATGTCTACTTTAAGGTCACTTTCCACTGACTTAGCATAAATTTGATTCTGAGCCTTATATGTTGGAATCCTGCATCCAAACTCACTGCACAAGCCATATCAAGAGTCCTTTCAAAACATGAATAACAATCAGGCTTCTACAGTATTAACTGCATAATATTATTAGGAATATATTACAACTTGCTCTGCAGTTTAACTGTGGAAGAACTGAAATAGGATATATCTTTCACAACAAGGTGAGAGGCATAGAAATCTTTCTAGCATCTCAGTTCAGCTGCTAAGAGTAAGAAATTACTTTTGGCAACAGTGGTGACAAGAAGAATAACCAACAAGGCAGAGCCCTTATGAGATGGCAATGTGTCTGATATCCTAATGAATGCTTTTGGTCCTCTGTGATTCCACCCTCTGTATGGCTGGGTCTGTGATCTTGCTCCTGTTGAAACTAGTGTCAAAATTTCCATCAGTCTAATGGGCCTTAATTCTGCTCCATAAATAAACTGTGATTAAAAAATTCTTTTTTTTTTTTTTTCAGTTATTAAATAGGACAGTCCACAGTCAATGTAGATCTTGCCAGACACAATATTCCCAGCTCTAGATATCAAGATTCTCTTACCTATTCTTGGATAGACATATGAAGACCATGGCTGCTGGAAGCACGAAGGCAGTTACAAAATAGCCCCTTGGACTGAGAAGTAAATTGAGACCTCTGACAATTTCCTTTGAGATCAATACACTTTCAATCACACCTTTCAAAAGGTTATCAGTATCTTCTGTAATACCTGAATTCCAGTGCTGAAAACTGTTTAATGGCAACAGGAGAGGGACCATCCACACCTCACCTTACTAGTGGGTCACGGCACAGGAAAAAATTATCTGTTGTTTCACATTACTTGAAATATTTTCCAGTAAGAAGTACTCCTAGAATTTTTCCAGATGAAGCCCAGAATTCTGCTAACATACAAAAGACCAGAACTCAGAAGTGCTCTCTACAGACACTGCAAACTATTTCTCAACAGTCAGCTCTACATACTGAACTATTTGCAAATTATTAAAAATATAAGAAAATATTAAACACACAGACCGTTCATTACATTTACAAGTCTCACAGGGCTGAAATGCAAATTACTCTGTACTACAAATATTTGGGTAACTGAAGACTTGACCAAAATGTTTGGAAAAAAAAAATAACCAAAACAAAAACCAAAAAAGCCTTTTTATGGGTTAAGGTAATAATGAGAAAACTGTTCTCCCAAAAATCTCTATCTTATTGTTGGACTGAAAATAGTTTAATAGAAAAAATATTCATTGACAGAGCAGTATTTTACATAGAGAATTAAGCCCCATCAAAGTGGGCAATATCATTCCATCTACAAGGGAAGTGCCAAAGGAGACGGCCAAAATTTGCAACGGTGTGATAATACCGACAGGGATGGATTTGTTGCTATTATGATTAAAGCGTATAAACAGCAGAAGATTAGGAGGGGTGAGAGTGAAAAGAGAGAAAGAATACTTTATTGGTTGGAAGAAGGGCAGGGAGAAGCTTATGTTGGAATGCAGTGTCACAGTTACACACCATAAAGCTTTCAGTTGCTCCTATTACATGAATGTCAGAACGCAGCTGCCACTTTCCAGAAGAAATTCTTTCCGTTTTCGTTTTGGAAGTACAGGGTGGGATATTTTTTCAGTGTAGTACTCCCATGAGATCACCGCATTGCATCCGCAGGTACTCTTATGGTACATGGGCTGATAAATGTGATCCTTGTAGATATGATCTGGGACACTTACCACTTACAGTGAATCAGTAATATGCCCTTAAAGTGGAGATGGCTCAACAAAAAGAAACTACTAAGTATCACATTTTCTGTTGTCTTAAACCAACAGCTTTCACAGTCATCAATGCACAGCCATACCTTCCAATAAATGTCAAAGACAATCCATTCAGTTTAAGGAAAAATGGCTGAATAAGGTAAATGAGAAGCCAGCCTTACAATTATAATCTCATTTTGCTGATGAAATGGGAAGGCCATGATTTTCCATCAGTGCCTTGAGATCCTTGGGCTTCTATTTTTAAGTGCTCCACTTAAGACATTTGAAAGGGGGATACTTCACCACTCACTGAAGTCAGGCCTCAAAAGGGCATCCAGACAACCCAAGCCTATAGCCTTCCTTGGCTAGAAGGGTTAGTACATGGAAAGCTGAGCTGATGCTTGATGTTGGAAGGTGTTCAGTCCATTAACATTTTAACCATTTTAAGTGGCTTATTTAATGATGTACTCCGAACAAAGAAGAGCAGAACAAGTCCTGACTTGTGATACCAGTGAAGAACAGAGGATGAGTGTGCCAGCAAGTATACACTGAGAAGAAATGGAATGCAACTTTGTATTTTTGTCAAAGGAGGAAAAGAAACAAGGAATATTTGAGGTTCAAGATAGAACTTATATCCCAAGTCTTGTCAGGGTATCAGAAGAAGAGAAAAAGAGAGGAGGGAGTGAGGAATTCTCTCAGTCAGATTGTTTTTTCCATCCGTTCATTGACTTTTCCAGAACTGTAAGCATTTTAAATAATAAGGGAAAAATACAAAATTCCTTCCTTTGCAATACTACAAACTGCTCCCAGCCTTAATTGTTCTGACAAATGGAACATAGGCAGGAATCTGCTAAAATAGCAAAATTATCATATCTAATTTATCACGCAAATAAAACCAGTCATCGGGTAGGAAGGGTTTTAGTGCAACTGAGAACAAGAATTTGGAGAATACCTTTCAATTGCCAATGCCAGATAAAAAGTCTGAACTCTGTCAGCTGCCATTAAAGGTCACAATTCAAATTATAGTTATTGAGATCCGGATTTGTACCCTTCATTTCAGTAAAACACAATTACAGGAGTCATACTGCTGTTTTAAAATAGAGGAGCAGAAATTTAATATTTTTAAGAAAAAATTAGGACTCAGTGAATTCTACTCCTTCTATGCTTTGTTTTGGAATTTGAAATGGAGTGGAATGTTCTTACAATTTTCCAGTGACTAGAAATGTTGTAACAAAGTTATTGGAACCATATATTCATTAACATTAATTGAACTTTCTTACAGGACTCCAAAGGTAACACGTTTATTAAATACATTTGTGCCTCCTGGACTTCCACTTAAACGTATACTTAACACCGAATTCCACATGAAAGGGCAAACTCCAATGAATTTTTTTCCAAAATGTCACAGTTAAGTAGACTTGTATGGAAACAACAGAAATCAAACATTTCAAATACTTATACATTGAAATAAATGGTAAAGGAAGTTTTGAAGATAACCTCAGTCATAAGAGCACAGAGGGTGATTCTGAAGAAGAAACCTAGGGCTTGCTTTAGATGTCTAAACATAGGTTTACAGTCACTCAAGACATCCTCATGTATCTGAAAAGATCCATTGTGGCACTGGCAAAAATTCGTTTAAAATAATCAGTATCAAAGAAATACTAAAAGACACGGGAAACAAGAATTCTGAAGTATTTATGTGAACTTAATTCAACAGTCTATTGGAACTGCCAGAAATGCAGTGAATGCACAATCCAAGCTTAGAGGCCTTTTAGCTGTTTTGTATAAAGTTTGTGTCTTTTTCTGATTCCTTTCACTCCTGCAGTGAACCTTTCAAACAGGACACACCATTCTCAGTACAGAAGCTTAATGCAGAGGAACACATTTTTCCACTCTAGCCTCTAAAGTAAGCATCCCTAGACCTGACCATAAACCATGGGGAATGAACAAATTAATAATATGGCAGAGTAGGAAATATTTGTCATTACAACACTGTCCATTCTCAGTAACCTCTTCTAACCTGAAGATCCAAGTCAAGCCCCTCCTCACTGCTTGAGTAACTGGATCACATAAAATGAGAGAGACAAGAGCTAATGAAGCAGTTCAACTTCATAGTTGAGGGCACAGGATTGCCAGTGAAATTACATTTTAATATAGAGCTTCTAGGAAAGGATATTGGCTACTAAAGTTATAGCCATGCTCAAAGTTTAACTATGTGTTTGCAAAGTCTGTGTTTAAAAACTCTACTATATTCCTTCACATGCTCCTTTCATGAACAATTCTTTAATGCCCTAATTAACTGCTCCCCCCTTTTCTTCACTCAATTTTAAGTTAGCGTGAAAACTGCTGAATTCCGGCTCTGTAAATATCTTTTGTAAAAACATATTAATTGCAGTAGAAAAAATTAATTCAAGCTATGTGCAACACAACTTGATACTGAATTTTGATCATTTGGTCCAACTCTCAAAAGAGATGAGTCTCTGGTTTTTCAAGTGCTACACATACACATCTGCAGACAGAATTTCAGAAGATCTCACCACCCACTGCAAAAAGTTCTTTGGGAAATCGGGCTTTCAAAAGGGTGTTGAGCTCTTTTGAAAGCATATGCTATTAATCCTAATTGTTTTTGAAATTCACTTTTGATTGCCTCATTTTCATAGAATCATTTCACTTAGTTATTACAATATGAATCCAAATTTTTGGAGATTCAAAATAACAAGACTTTATGAACAAATCTGTAAAAATCCACAGTACTTAATAAATCCTGTTATGCTGCCATTTACCATGCAAGCCATCTTTTTATTTTTAGTCCTTCATTTCCTCCTCTTCATTCTCATGTTTTACTTTGGATTCTTGATGAATGATCACAGATTTCACTTTTCAGTTTATTTTTCTTCTTTTTCTGTTTGTACATTTGGCTACTTGAATGTCTTTTCACTTCCTAGAAATAATAATTTTTATAGGTTTGTTTAAATTCTGACTACATACATCTGAAAAGAAATCAGATGTTTCATTAGTAGTGAAATAAACAAAATGTTATTAAAAAACTTAAGCCTCTTGAAATCAAAATAATTGTCCTTATGTATTCCTACTTTGAATCATCACAGAGCAAAATCTTGGGTTTCATATTGTTTCTGCATTCAGTTGAGCAGTAAATCAAACACATTAAGCAAGGTGACAGAAGTTGAAGTTTCAGTGAATGTTATGAACAAAATAAGATTATCTTCAGAAAGTCTTGGAAATTAGTTTTTCCTCACATCACCTTACCACAGGCTTATGCTCCAAAAAAGCCAATCTGAAGGCAACGTTATTATTGACTCGGAATCCTCACTCTTAAAAATGTGATCAATGTTACAGATCCTATGTTTAGAAATGACATTCTGACAGATAGACCAGTGCTGGTTTTGTCAAGTCTGTTGCACCAGGCATCAATTTTAATTACATTCATGCTTGTGCTTTTAATAACCACTGTACTATTTACCAGTCTCATCTGTTCTTTAGCATTTATGGACTGTAAGTTTTCTTGTCTCAATACAGTATTGAACTATATGTAATCTAGTATTTCCCATAAAGTTCTAGGACTAAGCAGGTGACACCTACTTGATTCACCCACTTCAAAAGCCACAGAAGGTATGCTGTGTATACACATGCATATATATAGTACATACACACATGGCAGCACTGTTTGGTGGTTTTTGTTGTTGTTGGGGTTTTTTTTGTTGTTGTTGTTTTGGTTTGGTTTGGTTTTTTTGTGGGAAGAGGTAGAAAAGAATATGACTGGGACTGCTAGGATTAGAATCTGTCATCAAGCCGGTGAAAATAACGGTTGCTAGTGGTCTCTCGGGTGAGTTGACACTCTCAACCCCATTCCACAGTCTGCCTTTCACCGATGGCATTTTGAAGTTCTGTTGAGCTTTTAAATTCAGGCTGGTGGCCTTTTATGAGTGTCTCAGTCAAAAGTCAGTATCTCTAACATATTTTTGTTTCCCATGAACTCATCCACTATCGATCTTTGCTTTGTAGCCTCCCACCGTGAAGAAAGAAGGTTTTATGTTTTTTGAAGGTTTACATATGAAGGTTGTTTTAATTTTTCTGGGTTTTGTGGTTTTTGTTTGTTTGGTTGGTTTGTTTTGTTTGTTTTGGGGTTTTTTATATCTCTCCACAGGTCTTTATAGAAAATTCCTTGATGCTTCAGTGATACAGTATCTTATTTATTTGGTCAGGTTTAATAAATCATCTGCATTACTCCTCATTTTTTCCAAATATGCGAGCTGCATAATGTCTGCAAATGCACCAAGTTCATAGTGCTTTACTGGCTACTCCACTACATTTAATGATACTGCCTCAAGTGTTACCCCTCAGAACTTTGTCATCTGTTGCAAGGTGGATTTTGCAGACTCTGCAATGTGTATACTGTCACCTAAAACAAATTCTAGTTTAATTGCTGCCTTCGACCACATATACTTGCTTGTATATGCTCCCAAAGACTTGCTATCTATCAAGAATTGATAGAGACAACTGCCCAAAATATATATTATAGAAATAGTCCAAATCACTGACCCACTTAAAAATATCCATAAAGTCAAATTAACATGTCTCACTTAGGGCAGATGAACTTAGATTCGTGATTAAAAATGTGCAAAACTGTATTAGTCTTTCTTTTTTTGTTCTCTTAACACTTAACAGGGGTTGAAAGTGGGTGTTTATCAGCTCAACACTGTTTGCTTTTATTTGAGTATGTACCTCATTTATCCAGATGAATGGACTGAAGCAGAAGAAAAATACATCAGATGCAGTTTAATTTTAGATCATGGCCTAGAAATTCGCAGCTTTCTTTACATGATACTCATGTATCTAAGTACAGCCATCTATTTTTTTCTTGTACAATAATTTTGTAAATGTTGTCACTCGGTTTGCGTTACTCTAAGTCCCATTTTAATTTTTATGTTATTTTGTTTTGTTTTATTATTACTATTTTTTCTTTTTCTCCCCACTGTACCATTTAAGCCAGCAAGTAACATGAATTTCATATAAAAATACTGTTTCTCCATTCTTTTTCTCCAGATTGCGATCCCTACTGCTAGACATAGCCACATACTCATATTCCACCCATCACTGCAATCCAATAAGGAACCAAAAGCTAACAGTTCTCAGCAAGGACAAATCAAAACAAGGCTGCATAAACCAAGGACATTTATTCACATTTCTGCTGTGCTGTTGGTTACACTGCACCTCAGCACACAGGTACACAAAGTATAATCCTCTACATGAGAGGAGACATCATCTTTCCAGAAATTTTCTGGATATTTTTCCATTTTATGTAGTCTCACTGTACTCTTCAAAACAGCTGAGATAAACTTACTGATATTTAAGAGAGCATTCAAGGTGGAAAAAAAATACATTTCTTCACTAAGTATATTTTAAACATTGTAATTGTCAGTGAGATCATCAGAAGTAAATTTACTTGAACAACAGCTATGTAAACCGGCTTTGTTTAAAGTATTGTGGCATCTGATGTAGGTAATCAACATTTGAATTAGATGCTATTATGTTAAATAAAACATTCCAAAGTGAAATAAATATATATATTCCTCTTCATCTCAGGCGTGCTTATATTTTCTTTTGCTTTCTACTTCCAAATGTACTACAATTTCTAAGGACATCAGAACCTGCTAAATTAGTGTCCTTTCAGAAAATATTTTCTGTAACAATGCCATCACCAGTCTTGGATTACACATATATTTTCTAATCTCAGCAAACCAGAAAGTGAGCAAATATCACTGACTACATACAGTCTTTCCCTCATTCATTCATGCTGCTGAAAAGATTCCCTTATTATCTTAAAGGTCAGACAGGCTTGGTAGTTCCCGTAATACTAAAAAAATCTACCTCTTTTAATCTCACAGTTTTGTAGTCCCTGTGGATTTCCAGTAATTCTAGACTAAAGAATTTTGTTTTCTTGTAGAAATACCCATATTTAAAAACATAGTGACTTTTTGCTTTCCTAACATTATGAAAGTGCTTCCCAAATTCATAATCAAGCTTTCAACACAACTGAAGCTAAATTGTTTACATAAAGGGTCACCGCATTGAATTCTGTATCACAATAAATCACGCAGCAGAGGAGTTCTGACATGCTTCTCTCTCTTATGGCCTAATTCTACTTACACTAAAGTGAGGGGGAGCTTTCAAAGTACTTCAACAGAAAGGAACAAAGTGTTAACCAGAGACAAAAGAAACAACTCGATTCGAGGCAGAAAGGCAGCTCTGAGAGAATCTAATATTTGTCCAAGTGAGACTTTAAACCATTACAAAACAACTGACACACTCCTTCCTTCCTCCCCAGAAGTAATTATTCTCATCACATAAAAAGATGTGAAAAGCAACTCATTTAGCAGGTAGGATCTTTTTGCTATGATGGCCAATTATCCATTTGCCAACAGCAGCAAAGTAAAATTTTCTCCTTGTCCAGTTCAGCTCTTGGGAGAACCAAGACAAAATTAAAAAAAAACCAAAAACAAAAACAAAAAAAAAACCCAAAAAACCAAAAAAACTAACAACAACAACAAAAAAGACACCTACTTGAAGTTTCTGTCTTTGGGAAACTGTATTTCAAAAAGAGGATCATGTCTGCCAGTAAACTTTGGAAAAGGTTTGGTAACTTACACAACAGATGTTGACCACAGGTTTGGTAAATGAAACCCTGAGTAAATATCTAAACACGGAAACATTCCTGAATAACTTCATATGGGAACACTCCTGTCCAGAAAGAATCCAGAATACATTCAAAACTATTATCTTAAGGGTTTTTGAAAATAGATTAGGCCATATCAGAAAAAGACATTTGGCTTAGAATCAGAATGTTTTACATGACTTATTCAGGAATAGCTAATTTGCTTTAAACTTCATATCCTGTCTTACTGTAAAAAAATGTATTTATGGATAGTATTTCCTTTCTGAGTAATTACTTATTGCATTTTATGTTGCACACAAAGTTACCTTGCAATGGAAACTATCTATAGCCTTTTCTTATTGTTTTAGTAAAGCTTATTTTAAAACAAACTACTTATATATATAGAACTGAAAAAGAGGAATTCCCTGGCCAAGGAATGGGAAAGAAAAAAGTGTTTCTGAAATTTCACATCACAATCATATGCCTTTGTCAGAAGGGCCATATACAGAGATGTCTTCTCCCAGTAAGCTGTGTTTTAAAGGGCTGCAGGTAATCAGGAAGAAGCAGATTTCTAGACAATAGGGAAAAAAAAAAAAATTAAAAAAAAGCTAACAGAGTTGTGGTATCTGTTATTCTGTTGTGTACTTGTAGGTCATCAATGTTTCCAAACAAGCTGTTCACAACAGATGGAACATGGCCTTTTGGCTCAAGTATGAAACCACAAAATCAGGACTACATATGTCATGCTAAAAGTGAGATCAAAGACCCCACATTACTATCAATGCAACAATACATACTTCGGAATAACAGAAGAATAATCTATTATCTGCTAATTTTAAACAATAATGATAAAATATATGACTTTTCCTAACATCAAAAGTAACAACAATAATGTTTTATAGATGAAAGTTCCTTCACTTTTTTAACTATGTATTTTGAAAAATTTAAAAGAGAAGGAAGAAATAAAACTACCATGCACATATAAGAGCATCTTCTAAAATTACTATATTCAAAAAACTCCAAGGTTAATGCTTCCCATTGAAGTCATTCAATCCCTGTGACCACTAATACTAATAATGGGTAAGAGAAACATTTTTCTGTGGATTAGAAACTGGCTAAATAGACAGGAAACCAACAGCAGGGATATATAGCCAATTTCAGTAATTCAAAAGGTTAACAAAAAGTGCCCAGTACCTCCTGTTAGGAATGTGTAAAAGGGAAAGAATAGCACTAACACTCCGCACATCATAAAATAATTTAGAATAGTCAGCAATGAAAAAATGCTTGTTTAACACAAGAAAGCTTGGTTAGTGGGCAGCTTCCTAAAGGGTGGAAGTCAGTATCATTTTATGAAGAAAAAGACACACTGAAGAAACCTTCTAAGCTACCAGATTCTGAACAAGCTGTAGCTCCTCAAGTGAAAGACATGAATTAAATTTATATACAGACAAAAACCAAGGAAAATTGGTTATGCTACTGTGTAAATTTGTGGAATTATTAAATACGACTATGTTACTTTGTTATGGTCATCAGAATTCTTGAAAGAATCATAGAATGTTTTGGGTTGAAAGGGACTTTAAAAGAACATCTAGTTCCACCCCCCTGCCATGTCAGGGACACTTCTCACTAGCCCAGGTTGCTCAAGGCCCCATTCAACCTGGATTTGAACACATCCAGTGATGGAGCTCCCACAACATCCCTGGACAACCTATTCAATTGTCTCACCACCCTCAGGGTGAAGAATTTCCTTCTTATTTCCAATCTAAATCTACTCTCTTCCAGCTTCAAACCATTAACCCTTGTACTATCACTACAACCAACAGAATTCTGTTTGGAATACAATACAGTGAAGGAAGGGTAAGAGACACACGAACGTGTGCACAGAAATGGTGTGACAGGGTTTCCAAGGTATGAGCTTGTTTTATACACTAGTCCGGCTTACGTGTTGCCAGATATTGTTTATGAAATCAACCAAATTCTAGCAATACCCAATACTCTTTCACACCACTGATTTACAGTAGCAATGTATGTTTTTGAATTATGTATTACAGAAATTTTATTTGCTTAAACTGATACGTACTCAGAGGTTTTAAACTCTTTGTCCTCAATGAGTTTTACAAGAAGATCAATGCTTACACTGTATGACAGTTTCACTCATTAATAAGTGTTACTACCACAAAGATGCTGGCATTTCAAAAGCATCATTGCAAATGAAAGACTAATGCTGTAACAGATTGAATTGCATTAGCAAGGACATCTTTTGATTAAATTAATGATCAGACAGAGTGTTTTAGGAAACACTCAGTAGTGTTGCCAGCAAAACACAAGGAAATCCTCCAAGAAAGGATCTGTATTTTAGAAGAGAACACCTGGAGGATGCAGCATATTTAAAAGTCAGGCTCAAGCTCCAACAACTGAGAAAATAATTTTGTCACTCAGCTTCGTTTTTGAGTTCTGCTGGCTGAATAAAGAACGAAGAAGATTATGAGGTCAAGACCAAGTACCAAATAAGCTGTACATTATTGCATTTTTTCATCTCCACAGAGTAAGGCTGGTTAATGCTTTTCCTTCCCAGTGTCAGTATTTTTTAGCAGTCTGACAAACTCTGGATGCTCCAGTTCCCACAAAGAGGAGAATGGTGTTAAAATTTGACATTCACCGTTACAACTAGTAAGTGCTCCTGGTTACATGTGTACCAGCAGACATACCAGCCAGGAAGTATGCTCTGTTCCCTGGTCCTGCCATTGAACAGGATGGGATGGGATACTCTACGTGTCCACCTGGCTGAACTTCCCCCAGCCTCAGAACAGGATGACTGCATCCAAACTAACCACTGGGAATGGTCCTGGGACTCTGCCAAGCCCAGAACCATGCCAGGGTGTTGTCTGGGCCAAAAAGTAACTTAATGACTAGTCCAATAACGTCACGGTGTGGCTGGCCCAGCACTCAAATCAATGCAGCAGCCCCACTTGGTTACAAGTATGGATATAACCACTGTGGTCCTTCTCTACTAATCAGACTCATCAGGCATCAACCTAGGACCAAGTTTGTGTTAAGGGGTTTCCTAAAGAAACTAATCAGAAGCCTCCCTGAGAGTTGATAGGAAAGTAGGGATGGGGTCCAAAACTGAATTCATCCTGGGGTAAACTGACAATTCCTGTTTCATTTCTCTTTTCATGAAAGAAAAAAAGCATTATTTCACAGAAGTTTAAGAAAAAAACCCCATCAACCTGAAGAGCAGAAGGGCCCAGTGAATTAGCAGTATTCAAACCCGACAGCTGAAGAGCAACCAAGGAGCATGCTAGCTCAAGTTCATCAGGTTCTCTCATCATTGTACGAGAGAAGCACAATCTAGTTTATATTTAGTTAGATTATGAAAGGGCTTTAAACTGGGTAACAAGAATCAAATCTGCTAAACATACACTGCAGATATAAATGTTTACTGAAATATTTGAACAATAAATACAACACCTCTAGCTCAGAATAATAAACTGCAAGCTATCAAAGGCTCTTAAAGTAAAGAACTTAAGGCCAAACCCCCAAAAATAATGTAATAAAAGAATATCAAGTAAGAACTACACAAAAATAAAATAAAATGATCTAGCTACTAAAATACACATATGTGCTCAAAATCCTGTGGGAATCAAATATGCCAGTAAAAATAAAGGGAGAGATGGAAACACAAGTTTCTTATTATCACACTTCATATGTTATAAAACCTAACAGTTAACTTATTTTTGGCAAAGGGACAAAGGTTGCACAACACTCTGGCTTACACAAATATTTTCTATTGTTAAATGCATCTTAAATGTAGCTTGTCATATATTAACCTCACGCACACAGCGCACCATGCAGTCTAAGAGTGTCCCAAAGACACCTACATTTCAAAACATTGACGAATAGCAAGCTGCCAACATCCAGTGAGCCAGGTGTAAAAAAATTACTCAACAATTCATCGTATAATTGAAAACAATTAAAATCATTTGTGTAATAAAGACTGTACAGATGTTGACCAAAGAAAAGTTGGTATTTCTGGATAAATTAATGCATATGGTATTTTCTAGCACACTGCCTCTTAAAAAGATAAAACAGTAATCAAAGTTCGCTCAAGAAATGCCCTCACTTATAATCACAAAGTGAAATATGCCTGTGGAAATATAACAGGTTAACCTCATCTTTCACGTTTTTGGCTGCAGTTTCCTTTAAAGGAAGTAAAATTTAGACGTGCTGTGGAAATGATTATGAAGAAGTGGAAGAACCTACTCATGCATATATTAAACACAGACTTTACACTAACACGGCACTTCATTCCACTGAAGATTTTATAATGTAAAGGAAGAGGCAATGATATAGCAAGAGTTACACTTTTAAGAATAGAAATTGTTTCATTCATCATCTGCTAGCAGAGTGAGTTAAGTTATCACTGAGTGCTAACAGTTTGCTGTGTCCAGAGTTGCAAGGACAGTCCTGCCTCAGCTTTCTTACTGTTTCAAAGTGACAAAGAAAAATGTTCAGATGAACACACCTCTTAACTCTGAGTTACACAAACCAAGACTGTGTTGCAGAAGCAATGATATATGCATATCAAATTTTAAAACCAGTGTCCTTCACAGTAGTACTCATCACAATTTCTATTACTAGCATTTTCCATACATTTCCCCATATATAGCCAGCAATCTGCTTGCCTTGAGATAAGAAGCTGCTATTAAAATCTTGACCAGTCTTAATTTTTGTTGTAGTAACTGAACAGCCAAATATCCAGTGATCTCTTTATAGATTATATTTAAAGATGAGAAGACAACAATAAAGTCCTAAATATATTTATCACTATTATTAGTAATTTATATTACAAGGGCATTTAAAGGTCCAAATTCAGAGTAAGAATTTTATTTTACATCAAACTGCTTTATTACTTGTTATTAGGATTACTCATTAATGCTTTGATTTCATTTTAATGAGAACTAGAATTGAAAGTACGTGTATAGCAGCATATAGCTTCCACAGGAAAGACATGACACGAGACGTAGGTTAAGCATGTGCGTGGCTTTGCTAATAATGCAACTCCCATTCTGTAATGTTAATGTACCTGAAGTTCTGATGCTCGCTTCATCATCTCCAGTGTGATGTAGCAACCAATAGAATGAGCAATCAGTACCAGCTTTATATCTTTTGATACATTCTTTTTGAGGAAGTTCAGCTTATGTTCTACTTGTCCGTTAAGTCCAAAAACATCCTCTAGCTCCTTAATATCTGTATCTGAAACACAGAAGAAAAAAAGTGCTTTGTTTTATTGATAGAAATTTCAAGAATCAATTTTTTTTCACTTCTTTGGAAATGGAAAACTCTTGACATAAACTTATCAATTAAAACAAAATAACAAAGAAAGTTAAAAATTTACTTTTCAGTTACCACCCCTGTTAAGTACAGACTGATGAATCACATGTACAGGATGTGAAGCCTTACGTGTAGTTGGGGAACCAGAGAAAGATTCATGACACAAAATCTAGCATTGTGTTCCCCTTCATTCGGAACAAGACCAAACTTAAGACACAGGATCAGATTAAATTAATCCAACTCTACATTAAGAGATCAGGACCTATAACAACAATACTGCCCACCAACGAGTCCCTTCAGTCAAGGCAAATTATCACATACACTGTCATGCACTAAACACCTTTGGATATCCAAGATCTCCTGCCTCAAAATAAAGACGCACCAAAAAAGTCCCATGGAATGAAGAGAAATATGAAATGCATATGTGTCAACATGGAGCACTACCACTTACATGAACTGCCCCTATTTACACAGGTTCATCATTGTCAAATTAGCTACAAAGAAGATCACAGATCGAGTTAGAGCTTCATGGTCTAGGTTATTGTGCATTTCATTCCTGTTTTGCCAGGGACCTTCTGGAAGAACTTGGGCAATCATTCTTGATGAGGATTTCACTACTGTCTTCCCGGCCAGTCAACAAGGCAAGGATGATCTGGTGCCAATTTACAGCAATTTGGGCATCTTTAACTCTTGCTCATGCAGTGGGTTACATTGCTCTCAAGTTCCCCAGTCTAAGGGGGTTCACAGCTCTTTCATCTGCTAGAAAAGCTTCATTAGAGATACACCACTACAATTTAACAGAGAGCATCTGTTGCAGGTCTAGAGAGCTACTCTGACCCTGAACAATGACAGGACTATTCAATGAAAAGACTGTAAGAAGAAATATGGCAAAAAAAGAATGACAGAAAACATGAAGGAACGTATGCCTATAGCTTATCTGAAAGAGAGCTACTCATATTAGTATCACCTAATCTCTTAAATCCCTGCTAGTATCTCAGGGCTCAATTTCATACTCCAGTTTAAACCCCTGATCTCTTATGGTCCTTATATGTTGACTTGTACTGCAGCTTTAGTCTGGAATATCCCAAATCTCCTTGGTTCAGCCCCATGATGGGGAACAGCTCATTATTGAGCCACGGTACTACAGACAACATACAGGTTCAAGGCAAAAACCACTCATCTCTAACAATTCAGGAGCAGCTAACAGAGGTAGTTAACACACAGCCCTAACCAGGACACCAAGTATGAGATGTTCAAGTTCCCACTTAGTTTCCTTTGATCACCTCTGCATCAGTTCCCAACGTGGAAAATAGATGTGGAAGAAAGTACCCATCAGAGATACTGTAAAGATACATACATTAAAGAGACTGAAAGGTACTAAAACCTACTGTAAGTGAAAGCTCACAGCACAGATCCATTTCAGACGTAGCTGGTTTTGTGCCTGCTTGAAGAAAGTGGTAAGAGAAGCCTTTCTGCCTCAGTTCATCAAATTATAAAGGCTGCCTCTTTTTTATTAATACACGTGGTAAATTTGTTGGCAACTGGTCAGTAACCTCAAATGCTAAAAGTTACTAACACTACTGTAGTGAAGTTATCGGGGAGGTGACAGTGATAGTATTAACTGGTAGCCTAAGTGGGCTGGCACTATATTGCCTTTTTGATCATCTATATGAAACATAACCTTCTGAGGAATAATAATTGCTTAAGCATGTGTTCTGATGCCTTTTTTCTGAGCTTAAACTATCATCATAGAGGTCATAACAAAGATGTTCTCTGGTTAAACTAATATTTCTAATAAAACTACTAACAATCATAACCCAGCACAATTTATAGTAGTTTAATTGAAGAAGGGGTTTACTAAAACACAATTAGGTAAGAAGTAGTATTTTGCCTATTAGTCTTTATGCAAGTAATGGAAAACAAAGAGCTTGTTCTGTTTTCTCAAATCCTAAAAAAAAGAGCCTAAGGTCAAAACATTGTTTTCAAACTTCGTTTCTATTTTTAGCAAAAGCTGCCTTTCCTACTTTTTATTTGTTTACACAGCAGCTTAACCTCATGCAGGAGTGGTCTGTCTACATCACAAGTCTAGTTAAGAGTGTATATATTACACACAAACCCCAGAATAGTAGAAATACGATGGCCCACTAGATATAGCAACAAAGGAAAGAGGATGTTGAGTGTATGTATATTACTGCATGTTGGGTTGAGCAGGTCAGTTTTCCCTTAGCAGACATTTGCTATCATTTCCATACTGTTTTGCTCAGGCACTGCCATCTCCAGTGATTTATCAGCATGTCTTTTAATGTTTGACGCACCATTCATAGCTTTAATTCTTAAAAATAAGTGATTTTACAAGAATTTCAGCTTATTTCCAGACTAGAGTAATGGAGAAGGAGGTAAAGTCAGTGTATAAATCTTCTAGATAACTTCTCACAGTTCACAAGACCCCAGAAACCAAGCAGGAAACAAAATATGTTTTTATTGTTGAGTCTCATGAGATTAATGGCTGCTTTTCACTACATGGATCCAAGACCTACTACAAGAGATGCTGAACGTTGTTGCAATACAATTAATAAACAATAGGGCAAAGAGTCTAATAGAACCACAGAATCATACAGTCCTAACATTTTCCAAGTTAAGGTAGATAACTGTGTTAGACAAATACAAATAATTATTTTAGTTAAGACATTAGATATCTAATTTAATATTTAGTTACCTAATAAATAGCGCCATAGAGATTCAGGGCATCATATTCATACCTATTAATGATTTCAGCAGAGATATGCCTATTCAGGACCAGTTTTGTTTCCAAAGCAAGATCCCCAAGGAAGGATATGAGTTGGGATTAGGAGTAACATGAAAACAAGGGCTTTTTGCTCCTCCCATTGGCCCAGACTTGAGTTTAGGACATAAGCATACTCAACTCAAGCCTGTGCACTAGTGCTTCCTTAAGAGAGAAGGGGAAGGTAGAGCTTGCAGCAGGGATTTTTAATTGGATGGGTTAGTTCAATTGATGATGATCATAGAGACCCGTTCTGCACTGGGCCAAAGCATCCTCACCACAGCCTTGCCCAGCACCCCTCAGAGCAAGGATGCTCAGATTTCCACATCTACTGGCCTATGTTACATAAACATACAATCTCTCTTAGACTGAAAGCAGGTCCTAACAGCCAATGCTGACCCCAGAGAATTGTTTTAGCTGTTTAATACAACTTTTTCTTGTCTTCTGAAATAATGGTTTGTTGCCAAACCAAACCACATTGGCACTATATCTAGAGCAGCCGCACTGGAGGATGAGTGTGCAGCATCACAGGGTTTGGCAATCCACTCACAAAACTCTCCTCATCACCAACCTGCATTCTTGCCAGGTGAAACTCCAGTGTCACATAACCCAGTATTGAAATATGCATCCTATTTTACTTCTGGACAAATATAAAGTTGCCCACTACTTGTGTCAGTTCATGTTTCCCTAACATAAATGCTACACTGCTAATAGTCCAAAATACGTGAGAGCTGGGCTGCATCACATGTTTGGAAGAGTTATTTATTTATTTTAGAGAACAAAATCACCCAGGGATTATCCAAAATCAACATGAATTTCTTGGGTGGAGGAGCTTAAATAGGTTCTTTGTATGAGCAAATAGACATGCACAAACACACTGGCAGTCAGCTCTCCCATGGCTCTACATCAGAGAAGGGACTGGTTACTTCACCTCAGGTGTGGAATAAATGGTGTGGCTGAAGGAGAGCTCTTTTAAAGGGTTTTCAGATAGTAGAAATTATATGACTTGTACGTTATGCTGCGCACACCCCATCTGGGCCAAGGCATGTGATTTTAAGACTTTATTTAGCTGAAGTGTATTAAAAAAAATACAGTATATTTCTTTATTTTCTTTGGCAAAGCATTAATCTTCTGATGTGCTTTTGGAAAAACAAACGTACCATCATTTTAATGAATCTCTTTTTCTGACCTCAGCTAAACTCACAGTCAGAAAACAATGATAGATTGAAATAAAGTGTTTGCTCTAAGATTAGTCAACAAGTTAATCTTGCTATGAAAGAGAACTTCAGTTTTCAGGGAAATAACAGAGAATTGTGTTTGATTGTTTTTCTGGTGTGTATGCAAGGCAAATTCTTAGGCAGAAAAAAAACCCAAACAAATCAGTTATATGAACAGACTTTTGACTGGAGATTGATAAAATTTAGTCTTTCATTACAAAGTTTGCAAAAATCACAGACTCCCTTTTCCTGGATGATTTAAAAAGATACTGGAGGCCAGATTTTCCAACACTACCCTGATATCTGTGCATGGAATTTCTGCATGACATTGTATTCACCTAATTTCACAAGGAAATATCCAAAATCCCAGCTACCCTGGGCACAACAGGTGACTGAATACTTGAGCTCAGTACATATGGATACTTGTCCACTTGTTATGGAGTGACTTAAAAGCCTGTTCCTCAACCTGCTCATACACAAGGCCCTTCAAATTAACAAGCAAGGAACTGTGTGAAAAGGTGACTTGCAATTATATGCCATGAAAGAAAGGGAGATAAAAACCACTTCCCTACCTGCACTGTATCATCTTCTTCCCTGGGTCATTTACTCTAGGAGGCAGTACCAGGATATCTAGGGACAAACTCTAATGAGCCACCCATATAAACTCCTGTAGTCAAGAGTTTTCAGAAACAGATATTTCGCAGGATAAGGACAATTCAAGTATCTGGAAACTGAAGCAAGGGACTGGAAAAAAATTCACCTCTTCCTCTGAAGAGGCTGCTTACTTCAGCTGCATGACATGTCACCATACTGCTGAATGACAACCGTGAGGAGAAATAACAAGTTTAAACACGAAAATGCAGTAATGTCACAAGAAAGCATCAAGAGGAAGAAAAGCACAGGGGGAGAAGATACTGAAAAGACAAGGCACAAAGCATCAAGTACAGTCAACCAAATAGTTTGTGTGAGCTAGCTCAGGGTCACGTTAAGTCCACTGCATCTCCATCAAATACCATAAATGCAACCAATAGATAGGGCTGAGTGGCTGAGACTTTACTCTCCACCTCCTTTTCTACTACAGATACACACAAGCACTGGTAGGAGGAGCAGCAGTTGTGACTGAGTAACTACTACTTAGATGGAGCAGCCCATGGTAAGTTTTATCTTTGCCATCCTGCAGTGACAGGCAGAAAGTGACCACACAACTAAATTGCTTAGAAGGATTACTTGTTAAATTGGCATGCGTAGTCAGAAGCCATAATTCTGGAAATTAAATAAACCATTTGATTGCTTTTGTTCTTACAGCAAAGCACAATAATTCCTTACAACTGAATGATGCCAACAGAAATGTTTAAATACAACCAAGTTTAAAAATTGGAATTTCAGGTTTGTGGGTCTAGTATGGGCAAATGTGTTAGGAAACACATCCCCTACAGATACATCGCTTAAAGCCTGAACGCTTCACCCGATATTTCATTTGATTATTGAACCCTGGATAATTTGTATCAGCAAGCAATAAAATGCCAAAGAAATGGGATGGAAACTGTGAAAGAATGTTCAATAAATACTGAAGAACTCCTCCTGGCACCAGGAACCAGATCTTAACGCATTGTGTTTTAGATTAACCCTTAGACCTTAATCTGGCCCTATTACCCTCAGGAACTGTTCATGCAACTTTTAAGATAAACATACCACTCATTAGTGTTCATTGGACCAATTACTTTTTGTAAAGGTATCCTCCAAAAATAAATTACCATTTCCTCAAGATACTGAAGTGGTCATATGTATTATTTTCTTTATTAGAAAAACAACAAGACCTTAATTTACAAATTGAACTACTGATTTCCTTTGCTATCTACATAGCTGTTGCTGGGACACTTGTTTAACACCTAATCTGTTTTTCAAAGGAAGCTTCATTATAATTAAATGAGTACAAGCGTAGTCTGACAGAATGGACTAATAAACAGGACAAATACTAAAAGCCAAATATTTATTAAAAGCATACAGGAGAACACTGAACTTATTAAATTAAGGTACCTGTGAGAGACCTCTTTATATTTGGCATTCCCAGTATTTCTTTCTTCTAACTGATTAGAGTAACTATTACCAAGGAATGAAGAGATAACAGTGCAAACTTTTAAGTAGAATTTCCTTGGTTGCCTGCAATTTTGGCAAGGCAAGCACCACTAAATAGCAATTTTATCATGCAGTTCTACACCAATCTGTGCCTCCAGAACCACTTTAACATGCATAAAGCAAATCAAATATGTGTGTTTTATGTAACATAGATGGAAAAGTGTTCTGTATTTGAATGACTGCATTTTTACAGTCAGCAAGCTGAATACCTAAAGGGCAATTTATAAGAATTTTAAGTATTACTATTTTTTTAAAAATACAACAAAATAAACAAAAAACCCCAAACAAAACCACAAAAGCAAAACCACAAACCAACCAACCACTTGGCAGGGTTGTGGTTAGAGACCCATCACTGCATAGGAGCAGATCTAAATTTCCGTGAAGAATCACTGAACATAGCCTGAAATAGTTAGGAATACATACAAGCAAACAGGTACCAAACAAAACCAGTAACACCAGTATATGGGAACCCCTGAACACGTTACTCTTCCTGGGTGCTGAGGTCTCTAAGCATTCCAGAGTACCATTCCAGAGTAGCAGCAAAGACAACCCACCACAGAAGTTGTCAACATAACTGGGCTCAGCCTTCCCATACCAGGTACACAACTCTCTGGCATCGCAAGAAAAAAGTAATATGAAAAGGGGGATCAGGAATAGAGCAATGAAGTCAACTTGCATTGGCAGAGACTTCACAAACAAGGAGAGGAAGGACAACTCATGTACCTAATACTTCAATAAGGTTGTACTGAGGTGGGGTCATTCTCTTCTCCCAAGTAACAAGTGATTTCTTCATCAAAAGAGCTGTCAAGCATTGGAGCAGCTTGTCCCTGGGCAACAGTGGCTGGTTGAGTCAATGACCCTGGAGGTGTTTAAAAGATCTGTAGATGTGGCACTTGGGGAGATGGTTTAGTGGTGGACTTGGCAGTGTTGGGTTAATGGTTGGACACAATGATCTTAAGGGTCTTTTCCAACCTAGATGATTCTATGTTTCTACTTGAAGATCTGGTAGCTTAGAAAAAGTAGTCAGTAACAAGATCTTCAGGAGAAAGTGTGCACCTAGGTATGCACTTCTACCTGAAAGGTCTCCATAATACAGGCCAAATCCCTGGATGGGATCACTGTACCAGTATCTGTCCAAGCAACAGAAGAAATCTTGCAGTTTCCACGATCTTGCTGATTTGCCGAGCTTACACCATAAAAAAGGGCTAGGCTGCAATAATCAGTCTAGGCCCCCTAAACCAGACTTTGACTCCCCCCCATAAAATCTATGATCCTTGCTTTGCCTGATTAGCAGGTGGTACTCCTCAAATGTCTGCTTTGTGTGTTTCCCTTACGAACACTCATTTCGTGTATGATATGAAATAGTATCATCCAGTTTTGCAAGGGCAAGTGTGTTTCCCTGGTATTTGAATTATCTTGGACCATCAGCCCAAGTTATGTGATATGGGAGTCTCTCCAGGAATAACGTACCACTGAGTATATTGTCCCTTAAAGTAATTCTTTTCATTAAAGTGTTTCAATATCACAACCTTTTCCACGTTTGGCCAGACCTCACATCTTCCAGTTTAACATGGGGAAAATTTAATCTTGAAACCGAGGCACAGAACTCTCTTATTGAATGAAGCAACTAAAAGCCACCTCAGTAAGTAGAATACTTCAACAGCAACTTGCATTTGTACAGTTTAACAATGAAAAAAACCCCGAAAATAATAATGCTCTGCTCATCACCAAGACTGTGTAGGTATAGCATAGGAAGTAAAGAAAGGACATTAGCAATTGTACGAGTGTTGAAGGGAACAAAAATGAATGAATATCACTTTACAGGAATTGATTCAGTTGTATGATAAATGAGGTGCTATTGAGCTGCTGTAGGCAAGTCTAACAGTCACACCTACTGAAAACAGCACTTCAAAACTTTGGGAGGTTTAAACAGATACCAAAAGAGAAAGAGGGACTGAGAGCAAACAAGGGAGAGCCTCTGGAGCAAAGTATGACAGCCAGCCAAACAAGACAACCCATGTTATTCCACAGACAGGGAATAAAACCAAGTATTTTAAAAGTAAGAGAATAGGACATGAAGCACTCCACAATGCTAAGAGGTAGAAAGGGGAAAAAGCAAGCAGCTGAGAGTACACCCGGAGGGACAGTAGCACAAATAACAATACAGAATTTGTACTTCACAGCAACTGGACAGATTAATGGGTGAAATTTTCTGAAGTGCTCAACACTTCTACTGAATCCAAATTAAAGCTTTTAATTTGTTAAGTCAGTGACTTCTCTTAAAAATTCATCCCATATTTTTTTAATGATAGAGACGAAGACCGAAATGGTCAAATGAATATGACTCTTTGGAATAATACTAAATAACACTATCTTTAGAGACTAAGGCACTAATGCATTTCCTACCTCACTAGCTACTCCAATGGCACGTAAGATGGTGTGCAGTATAACTCAGTCCTTATTCTTTACTTGCGTATATTCATCTTGGATGATACTATTTTAATATACGTAGAAGGAAAATGTAGATTTATATCTTCATTTGTCCATTAAAATGTTAAATTTAGTATTGAGAAAAACTACCAGCAGTAAACAGATCCAAATCATTTTACAATACTGTCTAGTGTCCTTTTGATTTTAAGGAGTAAACAATTCACTCAGGCAAACACAATGTTTTTTCATCTTCCATCTGTATCCTTCAAAACTGATGCATTACAAGAAGTTTTCAACACCATTATCTTAGATTCCCTGATGCTGTAAAGTGCTTCCAGACCACTGACTGCAAAGAGCTATGTCAGTTTATTGCAGGAGAGAACATGACCCAGGGCTATCAGCGCTGTGGGCTGTAGCACAAAACTTATGCAAAACATTTTGCAAAGCAGTGCTACCTCACAGCACTAAATCCATGCTTCTGATCCCTACCTGTCTTGCAAAGCCTTCTTGAGTCTCTGAGCTCCCCTTTGCACAAGGACCACAAACTGACAGCAAAGGGAACCAGCTGTGGCTCAGCACCTCCTGGCACTGATCCCCCCTGGATGTCAGAGCAGCGGGGGGGAGGGCAGGGGTGCTGCTGCTGGCTTGCATGACATGAAGGGAATTCAGCAGCTGGCAGAATCTAGTTCTCTGTCTGACGCTCTCTGATGAGTTACGTTTTCTGCCCTCATCAGAAAAGGCCACAATTTTGACTGAGGAGCACTCCATGCTCTGTCTTTCATTACTTTGTACAGCATAAGGCAAAAGAGAATTGGACAAAAGAGCAAATATAGAAGATTGGATTTATTAATATCAGTGGCAAAACTGAGGAAACGGAATTTCACCTTGTACTGTTTTTATATATAGCAGGTTTCTTTATCAATTGCTGATACTTCAAACAACCATCTGCATGTGCTGTATAGTGCCAATCTTGTATTTTTGGGGATGAAACATTTTTGTCAAATTGACCGCTTTAAATTCTGATTTAAATCTTCTCCAGTGTTCTGTTAAACTATTTAAAAATTGCCAGATTTATTCTCTAATACCAAGAGAGCAGTTTCCTTTTTAACCTTCCCGAAGGAGATGCTGGAGGTTTCATTCTGAGTCACCCAGCTGAACTACCTAGCATAGCAAGTATGGCAACAGCCAAAGATACTGTGATGGCTTTATTTTTCTTGGAGTTTTATGTTATAGCTGAAATAGAGACTAAAGTGCCACAGCTACAAAACTGATCTGTCATTACAGATGAATAAGGGATTTTTTTTGGTCCTTGTTTGGCACAGGTGAGATGTGCTACATAGAATGCAAAGAAGTTCACCCGTGACCCACAAACAGCATGAGGGTCACAGTTGGGCAAAGGTTGATTTTCTCATTCATTGACATTAGCAGACATTGAAGCCATAGCTCATATAAACTCTTTGAAACTGCCTGGGGCTTTACAGTATAATTTATATAGAAAGTCAGCAACTGAATTTGACCTTCACTCTACACATAAACAGATCCAAATATGATCATGTAGAGTTTACTATATACTAACGTGCATTTAGAAATGCTGAAATTGGTCTCTTCATGATTAATCGCAGGATAAAACTCTTCCTCCAAACCACGTAAACACTAGTAGAAAAGTCAGTAAAGTCCTGACAGCAAAGGCTCAGTGGTAGTATGATTGAAACCACAGTTCTGATAAAAATGACACTACTGTGGCAATCCCAGAGATTGTTTAGTAGTCTGCTATAACACTGAACCCAACGGGGAGTAACGCGGCAACTAAGCAGTCACGTGACCATGCCAGTTATTTGATAGCTGTAGTGTATTACGTTATGTTATGAAATGTATTCATGTACAAATAAAAAAATCATCCTTTAGAAAGATAAAAATATGTTTAGCCTAAAGAAAGAGTCCTATGCACTATCAAAAGGAGGAAAAATGGAAAACTCCTTCATCCAGCAAACAGCGAGACCCCCTCATTCAACCTGAGTCCACAGCACTGTGTATTTTTGTCTTCTATCATTTCCTGAAGCACACAGCCCCTACCTGAATCTTACTGAGAGATTTAAGTAGATACACTGGAGGCAACAGTAATTCAGTAATGAAACCGATTGCCTAAGAATAAGACCATTTGCAGTTACTTTTTCCTGCATAGTCTGCCCTCCAGTTTCCTGCATTTCCCTGAAACATCTACACTGCTCCTGAAAGAAAGGGAAACTCCTAAAACAAAGGCAAACATAAGGATTCCATGTTCTAAACCTGATAATTTTTAGAATCTGGAATTACACTGAGCATTGCTGATGTTTCCTCTCGTCTTAAAACTGCAGAGCACTGTGAATTAAAACTAAAACTGCTATTAAACACTGGATTGATCCTATCAAGATCTGCACCATTTGCTGCAAGATTTGTGGGTATCAAAATGAAATCAAAGGTCTATATCATAAAGTACAAATTCTTATTAATAAAAGTATTGATCAGCTTTCTTCCTATAGCTAACATATGTAGTGAATGAACTTTCTGACTCAACTATCAAAACAAATCCAGATCGCTTACACCTTTGGAATAGGTTATTCTTTGAGGTGGGGATAGTTCATTTTCATTCCTTTAGCAGATGCAAATTTATCTTTCAAACTGACTTGGATTAGAAGATTGCTAAGCATTCTCCCTGGGAAAAATAACCTTAATAATCTCAATTTTTTTTTTTTATTAAATTATGTTATTTTTTTACCTTTCCTACAATAATATGGTAAGCATTTAAATGAGTTACTCTGACACATCACAGCACTGCTCATCTCAGCGAACTGTGACATGTCTTCTAAAGTCAAGACACCAAAAGATATAAATGTTACCTTTTCATAGGGTTCACATTCTTGAACACTTTCTTCCCCCCACTAACAGCCATCTGCATCTAATTAGAAGTGATGGTATCAGCTGGAGAACATACCTATGTCATGGGGTAAAAGGCAGAAAATGATCCATAAACAATCTCAAAGCCTACATCCAAAGTTTCCTGGAATGCAGCAAAGACATTACACTAACCAATGGATGAATTTTTAATTTTTCTTTTTTTAAACATCTTATTTTCTGGATAAGGATCCAGAAAACAGAATTGGGTTTCAAAAGTTGTTACTTTAAAATCAATCTTCAAACCCAGAAACATAGTACCCTTATTTGTAGATATGGATAAAGAAATTTTGGATCTTTTAATAAGGGAATTAGTTGAATAAAGTACTAGAATGGATTAGGAAGCTATTTGTGGACTTTTACTAGTATGTCTATAGATACCATGTTAACAAACTCAGTGGAAAACCTTGAAAGAAACTGAGAATATGGAGAAACTATTTTCATGTAGCTCTAAGAAATGCAGAGACAACATCCTTTTCTTAGTAACATGTTCACTACTCTGTCAAAGTCCATGGAATATAGAGCTATGCATTAAGTGGTACTAGAATCAGCTTCATAGTGTTTAAGTGATCATTACAAATAAATATATGGCCGTTAAAGTATGATGCTATGAGCAGTTAAAATTGTTACCATTTTGGTTGGCCAGAAAAGAAAACAACGGAGCAACTTTGAAATACTTCACATATGGCAAAATTTTATTTTCTTAGTTTTGATTCTGAATGGAACAAGATATTTAAACACATGCTTGAAATTAAGCAGCACTGATAAAGTCAACACTAAACGCCAAGATTTCACTCAAAGGATCTATTTGCATAATTATGGGCATGATTATGGGACCTCTACAAATTATGAAGTGAATGTGGCTCAAAGGAAAGAAGTAAATGGAATACTGCAGCATCCCTAGGGCTGCTTACTTTTCGCACTTTTAGATATAAAACATTCCAGTGAGTTCATAACATGAAACGATCAATTTGTTTCCTTAAAATAGAAAACTAGCACTAAAACCATACAGTAAAATGCAGATCTTACCAGGCAAAGACAAACACCTCAACATTTAAATGTCTCATAATACATTTTATGTATGCATGCACACTTCCTTCCTTAAGCTGCCTTTACCAAGACAAGGAAGGAATAAGGTTGCTGGGCAGCAGCAATTGCTCTATCGGGAGAGGCAGCAGGACTGTGCTGCATCGAGCTCACAGTTCCTGCCCCATCCTGTGAAAAAAACCAGTTCCTCTATGCACACCCTGAAGTGGGATCCCTCACCGTTGACCAGTACCATGTGATGAGCAAAATGTGATTAATCAGTGCCGAGGCCAGCTTTGTATACAGGAAGCTTTTCTTCTCTATACAGTAAAAAAATGACACTTAGCTATGAAACTAGCTTAATTCTACCTGGATAGTGTGCTTACAACTTGGTTCTTTTTAATGTATCTACAATGTTGACACCATTGGACTGGGACACATCTTGCCATATAATTCTGGATTCAAATTTAGAAGAATTTTATTTGTATCCCTGTTTGTTCTGGGATGCAAACATGACTATGGTGTCCACCAGGTCTAAAATATTTACTGACTAAACCTCAAAAGAACTTATATTAAAGATAATCCATCTTTCAATGATTCGCAGATATTTTAGTTTATATCTCTAAGAAGCAGAAAATACTGCATTTCTATTCAACATATATTGCATTTCTATTGAAACAGAAATTATTATGAATTAAATGTGTCTCTGCATAAACTTAAAGCATGCGTGTGAGATGCCAGCTCAGCTGCCTTTTTACAGCTTTTCTCCCTTGTAGAATACAAAATGTGAATGCCTTTTAAATGGGGCTATCACTGTGTACCTCAGCGTGGCCAGGTACCTACCATTACTACTAATCAAACAGCCCAGATAAGTATTCAATGGTCAAAAACCTTCTAAGCACTACAGACACTAATTCTGAGGTGTTTTGGACTGACTGAAGAAGTTGCCAGTAGCTCTGATCCACCCGATTAAACAGTGTAGGTATTCTCCAACATCAGCAATCATTAGAAACATCTATACTACTCAAATGAGTCACAAGCTAGCTAAAATTACCAAGCACATACTGACTCCCTGTGCCTCTAAGTTCTTTCCTTTGGGTTCAAACAACAAGAACAAAGACTGTTGGCTAATGATAAGTCTCTAGTTTTAGGAGCCCAGTTCTTGGAACACCTAACTTTCACAATCTCCTCCTCTCCTTTTTGCAGCAGTGCCGACCACAATCCCACACACTGCCATCACCACATATTCCTGGTGGCAGATCTCTAAGGCCACCACATCAAATGCTTATACAAAAGCAGTGTTACTGGAAAAGTATTCTTAGCTACCTTTAATTCCACTCGGCACATGGAAACCGGTGAGAAAGCCAACTTCATCTGATCAGCCAGCTCTTCTTGGATCACAAGCAAGTGTCCTGGGAACTACCAGCGGCCCACAGACCACAGTTTGGTAATCACTGTCCTAAATAACTCCCAACCCTGTTATTATAGATCACCATGCTCCTTGTCTTACTCAGGCTACAATTTTAGTTATTTTCCTGCCAGTACAGCATATCATGATGGCAGAAACCTATGGCTCGTATCTGCTAATCATGCCCACACTTCTATCTGTCATTTGGTGGACAGCTATCTGGCAATCAACTCGTTGATCAACTTGCTGTAATACAAATTCAGTTTTACTCAAATGGTTTCAGTCATTTTTTTGGTAGATCTGTACCACTGGCCAGAGGCAGAATCTCACTCATAGTCAAATCTGCAGTTTCATTAGAAGTCAGAAGGTGGGAAAAGCAAATTCCATTCAGATAAATCGTAACAACAGCTAAAAAGCAATATATCAAATAAATTCAAGCTGCAAATAGCTTCCAAATTTTCCTGTAAGATTAGAATTTTATTTTTTGATACAAAACTTTATTTCACTTCAAAACTTTGCATTAATGGTACTTTAATATTTGGGGGTCATACGATCAGCATCTTCATAGATAACTTGTTATCCCTCCACCACCTCCGTGTTTTTTGCAACATTGCTCCTTAAGGATATAATGCAGTTTCAACATGGTTTGAAGGCCCTACTCTCCCTGCATAAAAAGCAAGCAATGGAAACGCTCTTTATAAATCAATCCTTACACACCTCCTTTTATCATGGAAAATGAACTAAGGAGAGTTTAACAGATTTTAAGGACACACTATTATCTCCTACAGCCTGTGGGACATAAAAGATTAAACTAGAATTTTATCTTGTAACTTGGCTATTCAGAATGTCACTCAAACTTCTCTTGTCATTCAGAAGCTACCCAATACTGATACAGAAACAAAACAACAGAAAACTCAGTAGGTAATCTGCTCCAAAGGATAAACACACCTTGCTAAACCAATGAAAAATATTTGGATTATGATTGTGTACAGATTATGATCTGTACAGTTTAGAAAATTCTAGAGATTTATCTTTAATATGTGACCAAATATTGTATCATTAAGACATGACCGATGACTAGCCGTTTATTAGGTATCTGATATCTGAATGCAGCAGTTGTGTCTCTTTAACCAATTAAGATGTGAATAACACTGCTCCATATTTCTATAGCACTTGGCATACATAGAATAATACCAAAAATCAAGAAATCTTTACTTCTTAATCTTACTTTGCTACAAAGAGAAGTATTTTGGCAGTCCCAAGGACAAACAAAACTAAACCTATTTTATTCTATCCTTATTTCTGACACGTATTTCTTATTTCTTATCAAATCACAGCAGATGTCCACAGAATTAGACCATTGAAGACATGGCTATGTACATCCACCTACCGTCTATAAAGCCTTTACTGGCAAAAGCCAACCAGGGTGCTAAATAAGGGGGTGAAGGATGTCTCAGAGGGACTGCGTGTCAAGGGTTTCCTACCTAATCTCTCATTTTCCACAGCTTTTAAAGAATTTTTGGACAAGATTGAGTCTTTTAGTCTAAATTTATTTTAAAGTGGGATATTCATTACACAGCACTTGAATTAGCAATGAATAAATTGAGGGTTTGTTCACTGATGTGTTAGTTTTAACTAGCAGGTTTTTTCCTATCAAAAGAAGTTGAAAGGCTGTTGAAAAGCCTCCAGCTGGCTACTACTCACTGCCATCAGAGGAGCTACTCCTCAACACAGGTCTTTAGCCCTTCTACAGTACTCAAACATTTCTACTTAAATGGATTTTGTAATCTAAAGTACAGAGCTCCAGTCTCTACAATTCATGATGCATTATAATGCCCACTCCCACAAGCTGAGCAGCTATACTGGCACACTGACAGAGTAATTAGAGTGCAAATAAATCTGGAATGTTTTCTAACTTAATTTTAGTTTTCAGTTTTACCCTTACATATGTTTTAAAATCAAGCAGTTTACAATGTATTTAAGATTAACACTGTTCAATGATTTAATTTCTTTAAAAAGCACCAAAGTACTTTTACATTCCCTTAAACTATTTTCTGTTTCTGTTTAAGGGAAATCATATGTTGAAAAGAGAGCAATGAAATTTTTTTTTTTTTTTTTTTTCTGATTTCATTACCTATAAAATGAAACATTAAGTGATGGCTTATATACCACAAAAACGTGACCTGCCTTTAGTCTTGCAACTAAGAAGAAAAACTACCCATTTAATCCCTAGGAAAATACTAATTTACTGATGTTCAGGCAGTAGCCTCTGTTCTGATGGTGAGGGCACCGAGCTACAGGGTACTTTTAACACATTCATATAAGAAACAATAACTTGCACTTTAAATAAACCCTCACAGCATCTAAGAAGTTACTTGGACATAGAAGAATATAAAATCAGAAACCTCAGAAGAAGTGTAGTGCAAATTCTTCAAAGGAGTGATACATTAAAAGAAGTTTCAGAACTTAAAAAAAAAACAAAAAAAACCCAACAACTTTGGGTACATGTCTGTTGTTTGTAATTTTAAGGAAAATTTTGCCAGATCTTAATTATGATCTATTTGTATACATTTTTCCTTTCTTGAGAACAGGTCTTTATAAGGTAGAAATTAACCAAATGATGTGCAAATACCTGCACCTTAAAATGACTTACAATACAGTCATAATATATTTGGAAGGGTAAACAACTGGAGTAAGTAAATAAGCAGGGGTTTTGGTATTACAAAAGAACCTGTTCCTAGGTAGCATCTGTTCAAGACACACAAATATCTTTATTATTAGGAAAACCAAGTCAAAGTCTCAGCATTAGGCATTGAAAAGGAAAAAAAACCCAACACTTTTGAGATTATATGAACATTTATAAAGCATACACAGATTATGCCAGTTTTAAACAAAGTAAGAGAGAGCTAAAAAGCTATCCTTTTTTCTCGTTTTGCCTACGCCTAAGGATTGGTGCTGGCCTATTTCAGTCACAGCAGTGTTCAACACAATGTCTTTTTCAAAAGTTTGAGGAAGAGGATAAGGAAGTTGAAATTGAGGCATAACTGTTTTTATTGCATTCACTGAGTAAAAATGTTTCAAATGTTTTGCACAGTGAATCGATTGCTAGGAGCAGAATTACAGCAATGAAATGTTCAATTAATGGCGTGTGTCTCTGTGGAGCACAGCTTGGAAGAGCTCTCTGACTAGAAGGATATCACACAGAAGGGAAAACTGAAGGATCTAGCTTTGTTCAGTTTTCCAATCGCTAGGAAGCAGTCTGTGACTGATGGCTGCTGCTGGAAAAGTTGCTTTATTCTTCCTGAGACTTTCAAAATCTACACAATCGAGGCATATCCAGTTTGCTTCATTTTAAACCCTTTACTACTTTATGGACAGCATCATCTATACGTTGTGTACTATTTAAATGCTTGCACACTCTTAATAAGTGGTCTCAAAGTGGGGTGCATGCACAGTGGGGTGCATGCAGCAAATGCTACAAATGCATTAGTAGATGTATGTAATTTATATTTTAAAAAATATATTGGGATGCATGCTCAAAAAATGGTTACTGATAATGACATTTTTTACTGATAGTAGTGCATGATCAAAAGTTTGCAGACCACTGTTCTAAATGCATTCGTATGAATTCTCGCCCCCCCCCCCTTTTTTTTTTTTTTTTTTGATTTGCTAGATTCCAGTCTGAAAAACCTCAAGAATCAATGGTGGCAGAGACTCAGATGTTCTCTTTCTCACTTTATGCCCTCAGCCATCTTCCAAGGAATACTGAACTTCTCAGAGGATTTGCATGAGGCTATTTTAAATGAAGCATTATCAAATATCCACTGGAAGCATGATGGAATACATGGAATTTTTACAATAACAATTTCATGCCCAGTTCTGTGCCAAAATGTTCCCCTTCTGGTTTTATGTCGCATATTAATAACTGACGTGGTTTTCACAATCCTCTATAGTGGTCCTCGTTACAGGAACTTTGCCTGAGTAATCTAGAACCTAGAAATCAACAAAGAGCTGCAGAGAACAGAGTTACCTGTCCCTATGTGTGTGCTTCTGTTGGTCCTTGGGGTTCTGTTTCTTTTGACAAATGTCAATTTGACAAAACGTCAATTAAGAACTCCTGGGGGATGGACAGAGCAGAACATGAAGAATGAGTCCACGATTCCCTATTCCTTTTCAGTCAGTCGTCTGGGAAACGGCAAAGATGCTCAATTTTTACTTGAGTGGTTTTAATCACACCTTTATAGTCAACTCATGAAAACTACATTTTTGTCAATAATTAATAGATGTTAGGGAATTAGCAACATCTGAAAGTTGCTTTTCATTTCTTTTGCATTGTAAGGGTGAGGAAGATTGACT
Source organism: Ceryle rudis (assembly GCA_033439905.1). NCBI lineage: Eukaryota > Metazoa > Chordata > Aves > Coraciiformes > Cerylidae > Ceryle > Ceryle rudis. Next base: position 6,106 of record JAAGNO010018783.1, on the reverse strand, counting down.
CCAAACCTCTTATCTCACTGCAGGCAACCTGCATTGTCATAAAATGGTAAAATAGAAGGCCTTCCAGCCACTTTTGTGCCTTCCCTCGAGTTTGTATGAAATGAACCATGTTTCTTTTGTTAAATACAAAAGTACTGCAAAGCACAGCGTATTACCCATGGCAACTGTAATAACATCATTATATCCAAAGGTCACAAAACTTTTCAGCGTTCCCTTAGATGATTAGCTTGAAAAAGGCACCCTATGGAATATTCTGGAGTACTGTCTAACCATACACTAATGACAGGATGTGAGCTTCCTGCTCCCGTGCTCCTAATAAAATAAATATGAAAACAATCTCATAAATGTCTTTTCATTATTTTTTAAACTATCCATCAGTGGCTTTCTATGCTTTTCTTAGCTCCATGGTGCTACAGTAAGGAGGATGGCAGTGTCCAAAGCAAGGAGAGCACAACAAAGAAAAAGGCTCTTTCAGCAGTTGTTTATTGACCAGTTGTCCATTAGGTTGTTTTATCACTTTAAATCTGATAATATAATTTGCCCACAGTATATTGTTTTGGCTGCTAGTTCCCTAAACTTTTTTACCTGCCAAATCAATAAATACATTATTTTATCTGTTGTAAGACAGCTAGTATCATTAAGTGACCAACAGTTCCATTACTGAAACTCTGCATTTATCTTATTTACTATCATGATTTTGGTAACTTCAGTCATGCTCCTGAGAAGCATTCTGATCCTTGGAATCATAAGTGCTATGGCTGGAAAAGACCTTTAAGATCATCAAGCCCAACTGTTATCTAACATTACTACACCATACCCTTGAGCACCATACCTAGATGGCTTTTAAACACATCCAGGGATGGTGATTCAACCACTTCCCTGGGCAGCCTGTTCCAGTCTTTGAAAACTCTTTCGGTATAGAATTTTTTCCTAATGTCCAACCTAAACATCCCCTGGAACAACTTGATGCCATCTTCTCTTGTCCTATCAGTTGTCACTTGTGAGAAGAGACCAACACCCTCAAACTGTAGAGACATTTAATCTCTCATTAGCAAGGAAGCTGCTTCCTCCCTGTTGTTTTAGTTGCCTTTCTCCATATACTCCCTAACTTCACTCTTGAAATGTTGTGTTTGAGATGCCCACCAGAACTGCACTCTAATATTGAAGATGCAGGTCCATTATGACTACATACAGTAATAAAACAATGCCTCTGCCTTGTCTGTGGTTATGTCAAATCTTCTGTTGACTTAAATTTTACCTGCCTCTGTGCAATGAGAGAAAATATTAGAGAACTGTCAGTCATGATGCCAGTATCTTCCCTGAATTTTACAAATTAATTCCAAGTTCAGGATCACCGAGGAACAGTTAAAGTTCTTTTTAGTCAGATGCATTAATTCATATTTATGTACCCTAACATTCAGCTATAATCTTTTTGCCCACTAATTACATTTTGTCAGATGTTTCTGTAGTTCCCTGACATCTAATATTTCCCAGTAATTATGGGTGCTATGAAGCACCATCCACAAACTTAAAATTTTCACTGTTTGTGCTCATTCTGCAGGTCACAGGTGAATATATTGAAGAGAACTTGACATAGCAACAGTCCCTGTAGTACTTTCCTTCTGACCTGTCGATCCTCACAAGTTACCACGTTCTTGAAAATCCCCTCTCTCAATGTCAGTGCAAAAGGACACAGAGAAGTCAGCTGGAGGTTTGGTTCCAACTTAGGTATCAGCTCCCTTTTTCCTATGGATGCTCTCCTTTCCCCACTCTCCTTAGTAGCACAGGCACTGTCACAGTGGAAGTGGGACAGTTGTACATCATCCATGCTGGATCCGTCTACAAACCTCTCCATTTCAACTAACTCAGCCCTCAAGCCACCACTTATCATCAAATGCTCTTTTCACTAACTACACACTTACAGACAGAATCTCAGGGCAGGTTACCAGACCTACGCACGTTCTCTGCAATAAAATCAGCTCCATTCAGTTGCCAGACTTCTACCTGTATCCCATGGTTAACATTGTACCAGAAATTTTAAACCTAAGAATTTCTCACCTCTTGCAAGAAAGTGGTAGCATTTGGTAGTTTGACACTTGAAAACATTGACTGGCAGGAATTTTAAATACATGTTTCAAACTTGAGATTATGTAAACCAATAAAAAGGCTTAAAAGATTGGGTGCAAAGGTTAGTGAGGGAAAGTTATGCTAAACAGCTAAAACAGTTTCTTCTTCAAAATCTTCAGGTTGCTTCAGGCTGCTGAACCTTTTAGTCCTAAGAAATCATACTGATTCACTGCTACATCACTGCAGATTGACCAAGTCCAGAGGTCTTCTAACACTAAGCATCTGGCAGGACAGGATTAGATACTGGCTCCCCACATCTTACAATGCTGTACATTAGTAACACTCATTTCGAGTTGGCTACCATGTCTTGCTGGCAATTTGCACGTCAAAAGACTTAACAGATGAGCAATCTCTTCCCTGCCAACATCCAACATCCCATACCCCAGTCTCAGAAAGATTTACTTGTTTCTTGGAGATTCACTAACTTAGTACAACTATGTTTAAGCTCTGAGATAATGAAGTCTCTCCTAAAGTACTCAATCTCTGAATTGGACATTTCACTTAAAATTAAAAAAAAAAAAAAAAAAAAAAAGTACTTTTCTAACCTACTCAACATAAACACATTCCAGAACTTCTTCTCTAAAACTTGTACCTAAAGACTGCCATCAGCAAACCCTTATTCTCTTAATAGCACTTATCTGACCAGCATATCTAATTTACCTAAAAATACTTTTTTCCTCAGTAACTTCTCATACAGCTGTTCTGTGGAAATATAATGGAGACATTTAAAAACCGTGTCATACTGTTTGTAATAGACACAAGTTCTGGTAGAAAAATTGGGGGGGTGGTGGTGTACAAATATTTGCATGTAAAAGTTACAGTATTGTACCTTCTATCATTTCCATACCACTAGGAGGCTTACAATGTCCGGCATGGCTCACAACCCAAACGGGATACTGCTGATTTAGTCCACAATATAAGGCCTGTATAAAGGTCCTGTAATAACCTGCCAGTCCAGGGTTACCTGCCAAAAATAAAACATACAAGAACAGTCAGGATTTACCTTTCAACAGCATGTAATCTGCTTCAAAGCAAACTAAACAGCATTATACAGCAATTTGGTAATTTACTTCCTCTAGTACATTTCCAATTTTTATTTTCCCAATTCCTGGCACTGTAATATTGAACCAGTTTAATTCCATAGATCAATGACACCCATGAGAAGCATTTTTGCAGTATTACTCTGAAATTGCAGAACCTAAAATTGAAGCCCAACACAAGATAAAATCTCCCTTTTCCGTCAGAGTTCATGCAGCTTACTTATCTATCCCATCAAGTTACAGATACATGAAAACTGGGCAAAGAAACCCCCAGATCTTATAAAAATTCCACATCAACTACAGCGTATGGCCAGATGTGTGACCTCCAAGTATCTGTGTTACCACTTCAGAACAGGTATGCAGTATCCTGACAATACAAAGTTCTGCACTGACCGTAAAAAAGATGATTTTATTTTAAACTCATTGGACTAAATTAATTTTAATCTGCTTGCAACTTCATATTCTCTCTGTCCTCTTCCACACCACTTGAGAAGCTCTTTCCTTTTCAACCCTTGTGCTCTACAAGCACAGGAGAATCTGTTCTCCCTCCTGCACCACATCATCTTCAGAGAGAACTTTTCCGAAGAGGCTGGTGTCTGAATGAATCCGGCTTGCCCAGAGAGTACAGACCACTTGCTCTAAATCCATTGCTTAACACTGACAATATCAACTGCAGAAGTGGAAACTGAATTCACATCCCAAAGTTAAAAATATGTATCTGGTAGGGATTTCAGGATTTCCAAACAAAACTCTGTAATCTCTATTCCTCCTTCTTTCCTTCCTCCTTTGGATATCAGTAGTGACTTAAGTTGAAGAGTAATTCATATGAAGAAGCAGCAGATTTTGCTTCCTAATTCACAGATGATACATAAAAAAAATCACAGAAACATAAACCCATATAATTTCCTCTCTAGTTATTTATTAATTTTCTAGAGTAGTTCCACTGATTTGTTATTATCATTTAGACACCAGGAAATCCCACTTTTATGGTTAGGATTGCTCAGTTACATGCCTTTCACTCACATACTAGGCAATACTGACAGCAGAAAGTGGCAAGAGTACTACCGTGTAAAAAAAACATTTACATTTTAACACAAAGACATCCCAAGACACAGATGCATTATTGAAAGGGTGTTAGAGAAGAAAAGCCACAAACAAATCACTAAAATTGTGTAAACTCCTTTCTATCAGTCCAACTGCAATAACAGAGCCTAAGCTGTGTAAATATTGATAGTGACAGAGAAAAATCAGAGCTGTAATCAAATTAGTACTACAGAAATAAAACCTAGATTTATCCACCTCTTCTCTCTCTATGGTGAGCTTTTTCATTTTGTTGTCTTTTAATTCAATCCTTTTGCACTTCAGGTAACACAGAGTTAAGTTCATTGCTCTGCCAAGAAGAATTCCCTCAGTCCAGGGCTTCAAGAATACAGCCTCCTCACTGCAGAGCAGGGCTGCACTGGGCACCCAAAGCCACCTCCAGCACAGATACGTGCTTAGAAGCTGATGCCATCACACCAGTGATAAGAATGGGCAGAGTATTCGCATCTAGGCAACATATCATACGTGCTTCACCCCTCACATGTAAACAGTGTCTCTGATGGTTTTTAAACCTTTATAAAATTACTGATCTTAAAATAACATTATTTTTACTGGAGTATTCAGATTTGGAAAGAAACCCAAACCCAAAACACAAAAACCCAAACCCCAAAGTATCAATTATTACACGTTTCTAAACATCTCTGTAAGTTTGACATTAAAGGAGAATTAAAAAAAATCACAAAATTCAGAGCTGTCACACATCCACACAATTGCACCGTATTTTCATATATCAAAAAATATATATTATAGAGGTCCTCAGTAAAATCAAATCTGGACATCATCTGTCAAGCTCCTTGTATTGATGTTACAATAGATGAAACCTGTCTTTTGGCAAGGCCTGAAGATGCAAGTAGCAGTAATCCAAACTAAAGCGCGCCTTTTGTAGTACAGGTGATCACGATGTTTTGGCACGATGCTTATTCCTGGAATATAATGTGATTAGGTATTTTGAGATTCAGAAATCAAAAAATTAATCTCAAAACCAACCTTTCTTCTTTACATTTTTCTCTCCTCTAATAATGTAGAGCAAGGAAAGTGGGAGAAATAACAACAGCTGTCTTTGACCTGTCGTCGGTGCTCTTTCCCACCATCAGTCAGGTGAACCTAACATGTAAATATTCTCAGGATTCAGTCACCTGACAAAGAGCAGCGGAGTAAGAACAACTTATGAACCATGAGGCTTTGCATCAAATACTATACAAAGCTCAAGGTGCTCTAATACTTTTTTGACAGAAAGGGGATTTTTATTCTGTGATAAATGTGATGTGTATTCTAGGCAGGTAAAAGAGAAAATCCATAAATGCAAAAGAAACACCCTTTCTCCACTCTTCATAAGCATCTGCTCATGCTAACAGACATTCTGAGGGGCAGCTGTTAGAACTGCTACTGATACTTTGAAATGCCTTGAAGGGGTATGAATGAGAACCGCTGGCACAAATGGAAAGGAAAATCAAAAGAGGTTTTAACAGCAAAGATTTGTATAGAGAAATCACCACGTGTAAAGCAGCTATAAATTTATTCTTTATTGAACTTCCAATTTCAGTGGAGTTATTCCAGATTTGCACCAACTTTAATAAATGCAGATTAATAGTTCCTGTTCTTGAAAGCTTGCATCTACAATATGTATAAGTGAAGAATGATTATGTCCTAATAATACAGCTCAAACTCGCATCTCTGCAAAGTCAGTCATTTTATCTTTGTACTTTAGCTGCTGTCTGTAAAAATACTTCAGTGATCAGACAAAAAACTTAAACAGAGAAAGGTTTTTTTTTATATATATATATATATATACAGTAACAGCTAATGGAAATAACTGGGGCTTAGTATGCACAGCAGTC
>JAAGNO010018782.1:61043-71057 GCA_033439905.1 Ceryle rudis | reverse complement strand
CGCCCTGCTCTCGGCGGGCGGCTCGGTCTCCGTGGCCGCCCCCTCCCGACGGAGGTGGAGGGGCCGAGGCTGTGGCTCTGGGTCCACGTCTGCTCCCCTCACAGGAACGGAGTGTCGGGAGGCAGGCTGGTTCTGCCCTGGCCGGCTTTTCCGCGGGAGCGGTGTGGAAAAATCTTCTCTCGGGTCTCATCCAGATGCGCAGTCCGGCTGGTCCACTGACCTGAACCCCTAAGTCAGGGCGAACTGGTGCATAAACCAGCAGGGGGGAAAAAAAACCCCATCAAACCTGCCCACGACCCCTCTGTTCAGAGCGTTACGGTTGCGGTACAGAGAGGGACGGCAGTTTGTTGATGCAGCCGAAGGTGTCTGAGAGACACGACGCTGAAGTCAGCGTTTGGAGACCTAGGAGGGTGACAGGCAGGCAGTTCGCTGTCAAGGGTCCGAGGGGAGGCAGAAACTTCCAGCCCGCCGGCAAAGGGTAGTGCTTCTTTGGATCGAGGAGCGCTTTGTTTAAAAAATAATCAAAATTACCGATCGTTGTTGTAGAGCTGGGCAAGGTTAACAGCAACTGTTGGAGGAATACTGTACACTCTCTTTAGTAAACTGCAACTCTAGGTGTAGTAAATGGATATAAAGATTTCAGAATTGCTTCTCCCATTATCTGTGGTCTTCTTCACAGAAGGAATTCAAATCGGTCTTAATTTTTCATCCTTTTACTTGTCTCAGCCCTGGCCAGAATTAAAGAATGAGTGAAGCTAACTTTTCTCTTGGTTTTTATAGTTGACTTTGCTATCAAGCTCTTACTTTCTAGTGACTTTGATACTGAAGGAGATGTTTAGGTTTTAAATAGATTGAAATGAAAGGGACTTGAAACGTTAGGCAATCATTGTACTGTTTTAGAATCCTATTAAAACAATTGGCTGTCTCTTTGTGAAAAACAATTTAAGAGTTGTAGTGGTAGTAGTCCAACAGCTCAGCTTTGCTAACTGTGATAATGTATTAAAAATAAGCTGGAAATAGGAGATGGGGGTACATTGTATTCCATTTCTTTCTAAGGTTATATAACTTTTCACAGCAGTATACTCTGTACGCTATGGGCACCCTCAGTTGTGATGGGAATGGCTCCCTTATTGGGGTTTACCTTCTTTAATTCAAATTCACTCCAGGTATCCTTAGGAAAACACCTATAGGTAGTATCATTAATTGCATGTAGTATTTTCTCAGGCGGATTCTTGTGACCTTGAAGTGTATGCTTTGAAATGGATGACAATGTAGTCATCTAATCTTACACAAGACCAGGAGGTATCTGAACAGTTAAACCATTTTTCTTTCTGTTTTGATTCAAAAAAATCTTTGTCTTCAGACACGTAATTTAGATCAGGATAAACTCTTACATATCCTTAACAATAGTATTAAAATTGTTTAAACTAGTTGTTTGTTTGTTGGGGTTTTTTTTATGACAAGAGCTGCAGCAGGAAGGAATGCAGGTTACTTAAAATAATGACAGATTCATTTGAGGTTAATCAACAGTGTAAACTACATCTTGCCCATGGATGACAGCATGTACAGTTACTGCAGCATAGCTGTTACTTTTAAAATTTTAATTGCTTGGGTAAAGAATGGGAGAATTCTCTTGGAACTTTATTAAATGTGTATCTAAAAGGGAAGCCAAGTCTTTCTCAAAGTTTTATAGTGAACACAAAAATAAAATTTTAAAAAAAAATCAACCCTCAAAAAAAGACACAAATAAACAAAAAAAAGCCACCAAAACACCTCCACTATGTGGAGGTGCTTGGGACTTGGTGTTTTATAAATGTGATAGGTGTACACAGTTTTAATAGATCAAAACAACAGCTTAGGTCTTTGCTAACTGAGTCTCAGCCATTGAAATATGTAATTTACGTTCAGTTAATGTAGTTAGAGATGGAAAGAGCTAACTTTAGAGCTGGAAATGTATGACTGCTGTGTAGGAAAACAGCAGATTCGTGGACTGGATACATTTTTAATGTGTTCTGTTGGCCAAATGTTAGGCGGTAACGAAGAAAAGGTGGGGTGATGCACTAAGGATGGCTAACAAGACTGTTTGGATGTGTGGAAGGTGGCTTCAACATACTGCTGTTGTAGGGTGTAAAAGAACGTGATTGTATTAAAAGTGCGGAAAAGATTAGAGAGTCTTCCATGTGTGCATCTGGTTTTATCTTAGCATTTACTGATTCTGGTATCCAAGAAAATGAAGACATTTTGGTCTAGTTGTGGAAAGAATCCCAATATAATTTTAAAAGGCTACATTTTGTTAGGGGGTTATAGTAACCTAAGTGATTATTCTTAAAATTGAGTGTATACAGAAAAATCAAATCTGCTGTTATCAGAGCAATAAATGGTTATGTGGGGCTTGTTTCTGTGATGATAAAGGAGTGAGTAAAGGTACTGTAAAATGTCACCAGCCATAGAGTTTTATAAATACTTGATGAATTTTGGTGTGTGCATTTTGTTTTCTTCTGTTTTGTGGACTTCCTACTTTTTCCAGTGTATGTAACACGCCTAAAATACCTTTTCTACAGTTAGTGGTTTGGGTTTTTTTCTCTTCAGTAGGGCCCTTAATAATCCTGGATTGCCCTATTTGAGGAGGGTTGATCCAATCAAAGGTGAGATAGGACAGCTAGTAAATGGCTGACAACAACTGTTTCTGTTTTTCCCTCCCCCTTCCTAAACAGTGATTTGAAGTTGAAATGCTGGGTTTATGTTCTTGTTCATCCTATTTTCTTTTTTAATTTTTATTTAATTATTACTCTGGTGTTGATGTCACAGTTGAGAAATCTGAAAGTTATATTGGCTTTGTGATCAATCTCTTAAAAATAGACTACCTATCAAGTAAGGTAATAGTTCTAGTAAATAACAGTGTATTCTCTGCTTTATTATAATAAGAAAACTGACTTGCTTAAATACCTCATGGCTAGTTTTTTAATGCTGGCTACAAAATCATCCAGAGAATGCTTAAATACTTTCAAGTTGTTTGGGTTTTTTGTGCTTGGTTGGTTTGGGGTTGTGGGTTTCTTTTTATTTTTGTTGGTTGTTTTTTGTGTGTCGGGGGTGTTGTTTGTTTGGTTTTTAAAGCATGATTGGAGAGATACTTACAGGTTCTGTATCCTCTCGTTTTCACTCAAGTACAAGAAATTATCTTAAATGAAAGCCCTTTATCTGATCTTGACTAATTACCTTGGAAAAATGCTGTTCTGATTTTCTGAAATGTCTTCTCCCTCTAACCCCCAGCTTTTTGATAGTTTTAATGTTGACTCTGTGCTTGAGGAATTGGGATTTGTTCTTAGAGAAAAACAGTATTTTAGGGTTTTTTTTTATACAATGTGCAGATGAGTTTGATCTACTGTAACTATATTCTTGTATACTCATTAAAAAAAAGTCAGTAGCTAATTACCAGAGACAGCAATTACGCTTTTACATATTTCCATCCTCCTCAACAGGTATTCATTTTTTTAAGAGCCTTTTAATGTCAGTAGAGGACATGGGGGTTTTTTATAGAACTTGTACGGTCAAATGACAAGTCCAGTAGGTAATGCACTTGCTGGTATATTGTAATCCTGAAGGGATGTGGCATACTTCACTGATGACTTTAAAGTTCTGAATACAGCCACAGGGGGGCTAAATAACTTCATTTATGCCCTGGTACTGTACTCCCTTGCTAAGTAGGTTACCCAAGTCTATTCTGTCAGGTTTCCATTTCAGCTTAATTGTAGCTATTGTTCCTTTAATTTGTAAAGAGTAAAAGAGGATCATAAAGAGTAGCTAGAAAGAATTCAGCTTTGGGCTACTGAGAAAATAATTGGTTTTTAGGGCTAAGAAATGTAAGATTTTTTTTTGATGCAGCTAATTTTCCTTAGAAGGGGTCAAATTCTTTATATTACTTTAAAATATCTATAATTGCCTTAATCTGCTAAATCTTTCAAGTTATTGCAAACTACTGAAAGTAGCAGAAGATTTCCTCTAATTAACAAAAACTTCTATTCACATATATAACTGTTGAAAATAGTCTGTTATTTCACAGTAATAGTTTTTCTCTGGAGCCTGCTATGGAAAACTTCACTGAAAGCTGTATTTTTAAAAAAACTTATCTTGATTGCTTTTAAGTGTATTAGGAGTGAGCTGGTCTCCTGCAGTAGTCTGTGTCCTCACATAACCTCCTGTGGCAAGCAAAAGTAGAACTGTCTGTGAAACAGTATTTGTGATTGATTATTTATTAAAAACAAACAAACCAAACCAAACAAAAATCCCCACGATAAAGGAAAGTTATAATTGTGTTTGAAGATAAGGCCTAAATAAGGTCAGAAATCTCTGCAGTAGTGTAACCAAGAAAAAAAAAAAAAAAAGGCAGTAATGGCAAGTGTATTGGATCTTGTTAATGATTATCATAGCTTTACAATTCTACCCTTACTTTAGCTTTATATAGTTTCAGTATGGAAAAACTTGTTTGTGAACTGATCTGAAAATAAAGCCATTGTTAAATGAGCCATGTTTTTAGAAATTTTTAAATCATTTACAGCCTGCTGGAATAATAATGAGATGTTGAATGTATTCTGAATTTTTTTAAATATTAAGAGAATTACTTCTACTTTACAGGAAGCTTGGAGAATTTCTTAGGAGTATTTACAGAACTTTCTTTACAAAATAGGACTTAGGTTATCTTGTAATCTCTTCCTGTTTCAGTCGCATGCCTCATTAATCCTTTTACTTAAAAGTTTGTTGATCCTCTTAGATCACATCTTAAAATATTTTAAAAGTAAGTTTTGAAGAGATGAGTGTTTTTATGCTTTTATACTTTTGTGACCACACGTGTTTTTGGAGAAATGTTCCCTAATGGGAATGTAAAAATTACTTTATGACATCTGTACATTTCTGTTTATATTTTGATGGTTTTCATTCTTTCTCTGCTACTGTTTTTCTCAAATGTGTTTGGTTTGGTTGCAGTGTTGGTTTGGTGGTGGCTTTTTTTTTTTTTGCGAAAATGTTTGTAGTTCTTTCTATGCTGTTGCTTTCAAAAAAAAGCTCGGGGTTTAGACTGTTATTCAAAATCATATCCCAATAACCTGGTTTTACACTGAACAGTAAAATGATTAACGATGATTAAAAAAAAAAAGCTATCTTCCATTATGAAAAGCTTTGCAATAAAGCTCCTGTACTTTCAGCTGATGTAGATCTATTCTGCAGCTATTACCAGGTTAAGGCAGACTTTTGGGTGACTTGAAGTCTGGAAATCTTATAAATGTACTGTTTTGGCTGGCATAATAATCTTTACCATTAGAGTAGAGCATAATACCACGCTAGTGCAGTTTGATGGCTTCTGGTATGCATCCAGTCTGCCAAGTGCACAAGCAGAACTTGTTTATGTCTCTGCATCAGGGGATAACCATAAACTTCTGAGAGTCATTGGGGTGCCTAATCTCCTCAGCTTCTGAGGATCTGAGTAAAAAAAACTTTTTTTGTCTAAAAAGATGGCATACTTTATGGATAATATGAAGAGTGCTACCATTTTACACTATATATGCATTCTGCATGGAAACCTTAGCAATAGTCATGAAGAGGTGAAATATCCAGAGAGAGAGAAGTTAGAATATTCCTTGCTTTGAAGACAAAAGCTATACACTTTCTAGATTCAAAGCAAGTAGAGAATTTAATGCTTGTAGTTTGTTTGGTGACAAGGCTGTCCTAGACCTTAATTTGAAAATGGAATTAAGATATGAGTACTGTTCTACCAAGTATTAAAGTTATATTCAATTTTAGTGTGTCTGTTTGGTTCAAGGATGGTGTCTTCAGCCATACATATGGGGTGAAGGGTAAGCAACAGTCAAATTTACCATTGTTTAGAAACAATTTCAGTAATGCTGAACAAGGTGGTTGTTTGATGGCTTAAAAATAGCTAAAAATAAACCCAAACATTGTAAAGTTGTCATTAGTAGCATAGATGTTGGAGATACTAACACAAAATATTTCCATATGATTCAATGTTCTAATCATTAGCTCAAAGTCATGAAAAAAGATCATAGGCAAGATCTGTGCTACAACAAGATTAAGAGCTTTAATCTTCCTGGAGAATCAAATGGAAACTTGGAAGAACTTTGTCTGGTTTAAATCGCTGCGCTCAGGTCACGCCAACAAGTATAGTATACATTAGAACACTATAGAGTGCATCTCCTTATGTTCTTTGCTGTCTATCTTCGTTCTCCAGGATTACTGGCATATGCATACCCATCTAAAAAACAAAGAAACTAAAACCAACTCCAGAATGTTAAATGTTGTATGAATTTGAAATTTACCCCAAATACCTCTCAACAACCTAAGCATTAATAAAATTATTAAGATCAGCAATGACTGAACTGCCGTATGCAGAATAGGTTTAAAATGATGAAAAGACATTCTTTTTGGCAGCAATCATCCAGAAAGCTTAATTCTACAGCAGTTTGTTACTGACATTGCTAGGGCAAGTTTTAATAAGCAATGCTTATAAAATTTACAAGTAATATGGGTCATTAATATAGAAATTATTTTTAGTATCATAACTGAATGTCAGAAAACCTGAAAACGGAAAATGAGGAAAATAATTTTTAAATGGTTACACAAAGTTCATATATGGTACATTAAATAGAAATAACATTGTAGTTTGGGCTTTGATCCCTATGTGTGAAAACACACTGGAGATCTGGATGTGTGGGTTTGTTTTTGTTGTTTTGTTGTTTGGGGTTTTTTTAATAGTATCCTAACAAAGGTGCATGGTCTTCCTCAACTGGGATGTTAGGTAGTTTTAATTTGGGTTGGTTTGGGACTTCTCTAAGTGTGACCAAGTCCAAAGGATGGTTATATACTTCAGGCTTTTTATGGACATACTTATCAAGCTAGTGATAAAAAATTAACTGTTTATTGTTATTGTTGCCATGTATTCTGATAAATAATCCAAGAGCTATTTTGATACCAGTGTGGCAGGTAAAACTGAATGCAAAAGAAGACTTGGTGAAGCTAGTTGATGTCTTCTATGTAATAATATATAACAAATGTAAGATAATTCAGAAGCTCTGCTTTTCAGTGAGAATTCAACTTGGTGAAACAGAAGTCCCACAACCATGACATGGAGACTGTACATGGGGTTTTGAGGTGTGCGTCCCCCCCTCAAGACTTGATACAGCTGATTATAGAAGTATCTGAGGGATGGACTCAACTGAGACTCACGTCAGTACCATGGGGACTTCACTTTGTGATGAGATGTTTCTAGACACAAAAGCAGCTAGGAATGGCTTTATAATTAGGTTGTGTTTTTTTTTTTTTTCCATTCAGATAGCCAAAACCTGACCGTATCCCCCAAGTAAACTGTACTTTTTTTAAGTCTGAAGAGAACATTCCTGCAGCGTGAACTATTGTAACCTGGCATTTATGAAGGATTTTCATGTGTGGGGGTTTTTTGATTGGTTGGTTTGGTTTTTTTTGGTGTGTTGGTTGTGGGTGTTTTTGTGGGTGGGTTGTTTTGTGGTTTGGGGTTTTTTTTGTGGTTTTGTTTGTTTGTGTTTGTTGTTGTTTTGTTTTGGTACTCAGGCTCCATCAAATTGTACCAAAACCATTTGAAGCATGAGAGAGGGCAGGTATGGAAGTAAGCTACTGTGTGGAATGTTTGTACTCTTATTTTTTTCTCATACAATATGAAAATGTTCTGGAAATGCATTAGGGAAGCTGAAATATTTGCTGTCTTCAATGAACCTGAAGTTGGGACTGAGGTCTAAAATACGATCTTTTTTATTTTTTTTTGTGTAAAATGTGTAATTAAACTGTGGAAGTCATTGTCCCAGAATGCTGGCGAGTTCAGGAGCCTAATATTAAAAAGAGTGGGACTGATTCATGATTTTTGTGTCAGGCACCATGACTGAGGTATAACTTAATCCCCAGTTTGTGAAGTGTTATTGCCAGGTTTAGATGGGAGAAGAGTAGTCTACATCCCTGGCTTTATACCTTTTGTCTCTTCCTCCAAGCATTTGTTACTGCCAGAGTTAACCCAAATGGCTTTTTTCTTTCATTAACTGAGAGTCATTATTTATTACTGGTCACATTCATAAAAGGAGAGCTATCAATGCACTGCGTGCAGTGGATTTAATTTATTAAAATTTAACCTCAAGGTAAACTTTTCACTTTGCACTTTCTCAGATATTGGTAGTTGGATTTAAATTGCATATTCATTTTTGGAATTACTTGGATGTTGGCTGACTTCTGGGAAGGAAAATGCACTCTCAGCTGTTAAGAAAATGCAATGCACATAGACACCACAAACACCATAAACTGTGAGCCTATCTCTTTGATGCAGCACTGGCTTTAGGAGTGTCACATGACCTAACTGCCTTATTGTAAGAGTGAGGTAGAAGTGAATTGAAAGTATTGGAGTTAGCTTCTCCTGTCTATATTCAGCCTGTCTGAAGGATATTTCTGATGAGATAAACTTGAGTTATTGTGCAGAAGATTGGCAAGGAGAGGAATAAGGTGCTTTTGGTGCTTCTCTTCTGGAAGCTGCATTGTAGCTGCCCTATTGGGAAGCTGCAGAGAGCTTTCTTGAGGCATACATAGAAGCTGCCATAAAAACTTAATGCTGTAACAGGTGTATGTCTAATTTTTTTAGCTGCAAGTATGCTGGATTCTATGTTGGTGTTGAATAGAGGTTCTGGTGAGATGAGGATTGTTTGATGAATCTATTGCTATGTATGTGTGTTTGTGTCACACTCTTTTAAAAAAAAATATAATTTTTTTTGTATCCCGAAAGAGCCAGACTTTGACTTTTAGATGATGTATAGGCAAGTAAAACAAAATTGCTTCATTTTCTTTGATGGAATACCATTCTGGAAGCTTCTGTGAAGGTTTAGGCCTGCTTTCAAAACAAGGGACTGCCTGGATGAAAAGGTCTATTAAAAATCAGGATGCTTTCCAAATAAAAACTGCCTGAAAGGCACGGAGAATTGTTTTTCTTATTTTCCTAGATGTACTGTTTCCTTTCCCTGTAGAGATAGGAAGCCAGTGTAACTGAGCTGGTAGACTGCCAGAAGATGCAAGCTGCATTGTTACAATAAATTGGTTTTTTCCTCTTTCCAGTTTTTGTAGGCAAGGAAGCCATTCATAATATCCGTACAGTTAAATAAAACACATCTCTAGGCAGCTAGCGAAAATAGGAGAAAGGAAGGGTGTAACACAACAAATGTAGATAATATGTTATGAAATGTGTTAAGAACAACTCCCATCTCTGATATTTCTTTACAGAATTTTGGTAATTATTCAGGGCTGGTGGTTTTGTTAGGAAGCTGCAGTACTGTTATGTCCCTTACTATAGAAGGCTGTGGCTACTTCTAGTCCTGCTTTTTTGTCTAAAAGTAGGAATATGTATGTTGTGGACTGGCTTGCCCAGTTCAGGGAGGAGAATGAAATTACATATAGGCAAAAGAAGAAAAGGATGAGGTAAGAACTAGAATGTATATTTCTTGTGGGTTGTGATACTGAATAATAGATATTTTCTTGTGTCAAGCAGAACATACATACTTGTGAAGTATTGTAGAGAAACCTCCTGTGTGTGGCTTGTGTAAGCAAGAGGGACTCAAGGGGAACTCACGATTGGTATTTGTCCAGCTTCTTAGGTCTGTGGATGCTTCTTTGCAGGATGGATTTTTTTTTTTTTTTTAATTTCGTTATCAATTTCCTGTAGTTAGAGTACTTGGCACTTTGGCTATATTGCATCAAGCTGATAGCAAAGATCAGTTGGCTAATGGAAACAGTGATTAAGGGCTTGAATTTTCCTGAGGCTCCAGGGTGATAGTGAAACAGCTGCTGTTGCAGGCAGTGGAAAGTATGAATAACTCTTGCCTGGGGTTGTATAACCAAAAGAATAATCGGATCAGAGACTAGGTTAAATCATTGTGACTTCTATTAAAAATGCTGTTAGCCCACGTGTTCACGCCTCATTACAGCATATAATTTAAAGACGCA
>JAAGNO010018782.1:41089-55798 GCA_033439905.1 Ceryle rudis | reverse complement strand
TTTGATACGTTTTGACTCAGGTGGAAATATACTGAAGTGAATTGAAGTAACAATCTTCAAGCATGTTGTCAATAGAGCGTTTCTAGCAAGGCAGGAATGGTTTTTTTTCTTTTTTTGTGTAACATCTAGGTTGCATGATGCCTGTAAGCTCTTTTTTTGCTCTGCTTGGCAGGTTTGAAATGTCAAAAAATTTTCTGAGTTGGCTTGAGGACCAACCGAGGTACTGCTTTCCTTGGAGGCTGTCAGAATCAAGTCACTTTGAGAAGTGACCAGTCTGTGGTGGTTAAAAACAGTGTTTATGAAACTCTGACTCCTAAAAGAGTATCTGTTAATGATGCACAAACTGTTTTTATGAAGAATATATGAGCACACTAATGTTTTTTCCTTATAGTCAAAGTTGTGAAATAAAACACTATCTCTGAGCTTTTTACAGAAGTAGTTTAATCAAAACCCAATTTACCTGGAAAAAAAAAATTATAAGCTTTAACTTTTCACATGGGAAAGATGTCTTTATTTCCGTATTCACTTGGAGACTAAGTATACAATAGTAGTCTTTCCTTTGACTAGGACGTTATTGTTGCAGTAACTTAGTGAAGTTCCTCAGAAATACCTTGGAGAGTGGCATTAATAGCAAGCAGACTAAGAATAGCTGAGGGCAGCGCCCTGAAGGGAGCTGTCTGCCTTTCTTCCTTGGCTGGAGAAAAGGCTTCATGGTTGTTTTTTTCCAAAACAGAGTTTGGGGACTACGAGAACATGGAAACAAGAAATTTGAAAACACTGGTGAAACTTGAGAAGTTATATCCGTGTTTAATGTCATACTGACACTTCTTTATTATTTAACCTTCACTGGGAAATAGAAACAATTTTATAACACTGGAAACCTTTTTTGATAGCACTCTTTTACTTACGTTTGATAGCCTGTGTTTCTAAAATTGGTAGAAAAGAATAGAGCACAGAGTGTAAAGACTTTTGAGTATGCTATAAAGCTCTCATGAGTCTGTCTTGTAAATTGTTTTCAATCCATGAGAAATGTTATCAGTGCTTTATCAGGCTGTCTGAGAAGGGAGGTATTGGGTTATTGATTGCCCTTTTAAGCAGGAAAGAATGGTGAGAGAAATCAACCTGTTCCCTGTTGAATTGCACGGAGACAGCACCCCAGATATAAATAACGTGAAACAATGTTACATGTGGTTTCACTATAGCCAGAGTTTATCTGCATACTAAACAAAATTAAGTTCCCTTAAATTTCATAATGAAAGTGGGAGGAGATTAGGGTCCTGGGAACTACTTTGAAGACTTATTTGTTTAAGTAGTACCCTCCTGACTTGGGCTTGATCAGACGAGGATAACCAGAACTTTGATCAGGTACTGAACTCAGCCTCTCTGGTCTGTGCTGACACCACAAGGGATTTGGAAACCAGTCAGGCAAGTAGTTTCAGGGAACTTGTAATTATTTCACAGTCCCTCTATGTAAACAAACTCTTTGTAGTGTTGTGACTTCCAAGAAAAGAACAGACTTTTAATAGATGATGCAGGTATTTGGACAGGCTCTTCTAAATTTTCATACAAAAAAAGAAAAAAAAATTACAAGAAAATTAATAAAAAATCCTGTTTCCTAGGGCATCTAAAGCTGAAGTCATTATAAATGGGGATATATAGGAAATGAAGGGGAAAATATGCGTATGTTTGGGGGGTTTTATAATATATTGGGGAAAATACAAGTATTGAAAATAAGCATTTGGATTTCTTTTCAAAATTTTTAACAAAATCAAATTATACCCACTTCCCCTCCTCTCCATCCCCAATTTACCATCTTTTCCAGTTTCTTGAGACCTTTCTCAGAGGATTTCACATAGAAGGTTTCCTCGGAGATGTTCCTTTTAAAAGGCCAAGTGAATTTCTTGACATTTGGAAGATTATTTTCACCTGATTCTTGAATTGGGCTAGTGTTTATAATTATTACTGTTCTATAAAGAAGCAAGAAGAATTGTTTAGGAAACTCCATTTCTGTTTATGATTATGTCTATAGATTTGGGATTCAAATACTTGACTGTTCGTTTTCTCTTCCTATGTACACATTGATAGAATATGTGTCCTGCTATTTAAATACAGTAGTCCTTTCTGTGTTAGTGGAAAGGGCATTAGATCTGCTGACAGTTCTGCTCTTTGAGGCTTCTTTTTTCAGGAACTGCTTCTGTTTTCTGTGGAGCCTAAGAGCCTCTGCCTTTCAAGGTTGCCATAAAGTTAAATTGTTGTAACCTGTCCTCACAGTCTTACCCGCAGTTGTAATAAATGGGTAATTGTATATTTATTGATTGATTTGGGGGGGTTGTTGTATCATTTTGGCAGCAACATCTAAACAGTGATAAATCCATTGTAAGAGGAGCTTATAGATAAGGATTTGATCCTCCTTTTCCACTTTCAGGAAAGTGGCGGTTACGGCATTAACTTTTAACTCGGAACAGAATCAAGACATAAAATAGCAGTGTCAGGATCAAGACAGGCAAGAGAGGACAAAATGGACTATTAAAGGATGTACTAAGTTTAGTTATGTATTAAAGTAGAACTGTGTGTAAGCCTGGAGTAACTTGTTTAGGAAAGCAAGTGTGTGCGGTTTGCTGTGATGGCAGTTACTTTGGGTATAGGAGTGCTTGTATTAACAAAATCATAATCAAATGAAGTAACTAAAAAATGCTCTTTGCTTTTAAAAAGAGTCTCAAAAGATTCACAACTAGAACCTAGACAATGAGAATATACTATTTTACATACTGTGCAGACTTTGTGAAATGTTTTCCAGGAAAGCTGAGTACAGCCATGAATCACTTACAGAAAATCCAGTGGAATTAATTAGACAAATATTTGAGTGACCACTCTTTGCCTTCTGCTATCAGGAAATAGTGCAGCTTTTCATGATTTTAGACTAATCATGTGGCATAAATAAGAAAAGCTATAATTAGAATAGCAAGCAATTATAGTTACTGCTCTTTGACATTTTCATAGCTTTCTAAAAATGCTTATTTTGGAATAAATATGAAATTTAGTATCAGATGAAAGGTGTGGGTATTTGAGGGGAAATCTTCAAGTTTTTAAGAGAATTTCCCTTCTTTCTTCCCTGAACTTGCCTATTCTACCTGTGTTTTCCTGCTGGCATAACTTAAAAGTGGAGGCCCTTTTCACTCCTGAAACTATTGCTTGTTTTCTCTCCTTTGACTGTCGGGCTTTTACTTTCAGGGTAACAGCTAAGCAAAGACTGCACTATTGAAACAACTTAACTATAGAAATGAAGGCTTCTGCATTGGTACTCCAAGTTACATATTTGATAATGTACATAGACTGCAGTATTTGATTACTATTCAGAGAACTGATAAAAAGTGGTACTCTCATACGCAGTAAATTGGCCAAATATTTATGAATATATTTTTCCAATGTTATCAGTGTAGAACTTGGCTGATAATTACAGTTTGTTTTGTGTTTCACCCATGCAAATGCATTGAAGTGTGTGAATTTCTTGCTTTTTGCACTGGCAAGTGTGAGCTAAACAATGTTAATGATTATGGCATTACGAGACTACAAGAGAGTATCAGAAATGCCGGGGGGGGGAAAAAAAAAAAAGGTGTGTGGGGTGAGGGAGTACAGCTTTCAATCTTCCTTGGAGGCAATCCTGCAGTAGTTTTTGTGGCACAGGCTGTTGATCGAAAAGCCTAGAGGAGCTCTTGATGTTTGAAGGAAGTTGCTTGGACTTACTGACATCCTTTCATAGCTATGAAGCTGTGAGTATTGAATGACTGACAAATCTCACTGTTTCTGCTTCGTCTTCCTTGATGAGAGCTGCTTCTGCCAAAGACAGTGGCATTCAAGTTCTTTTAGGGTACTACATAGGAAGTTGGTTTGTGGTTTTGGTTGGTTGCTTTTTTTGTTTGTGTGGCTGTGTGGTTTTGGTTGTGGTTTTTTTGTTTGTTCTGTGCGCAACAGCTTGTGCGGGGATATATTCTTGATTAGACTAGTTAGGTCTAGTGGAACACATTGAATGTTTTATTATTTAGTAAGCGGAAACTGCTGCTGCATTCACTTTCCTGTTCAGTTGTCCTGTGTCTTGCTAATTTGCTGGGGTATTTTTGAAAGATATCAATGTAAAAGAATGGTGCTTAGGCAACTTGAATTTCTTTGGAACGTGGATGAGTGTCTCACTTCCAGTTAAATACATCTGCAGATATTTAATGACAAGAATGGGCTTTTAAAAGTTAATTCTTAGCTATGCAAGATACCACTGAATCGAACACTGTCCTCCCCTGCTCTGTATGCAGAACCCAGCTTGAACCTATCAGTGCACTTCTCTATCTGTATAGATTCTTTTTGTTTCCTCAATTTTTACCTAGTGTACCATGCCCTAGATAGC
Source organism: Ceryle rudis (assembly GCA_033439905.1). Taxonomy (NCBI): domain Eukaryota; kingdom Metazoa; phylum Chordata; class Aves; order Coraciiformes; family Cerylidae; genus Ceryle; species Ceryle rudis. Next base: position 51,402 of record JAAGNO010018782.1, on the reverse strand, counting down.
CACTCTTAATTCTTTGCCACTTCTGGCCTTTGCGCTCTCTTTCTTAGAACAAAAATGTGTGCAGTGCTAAATAAGCTTTCCAGAATCACATTGCTTGCTCAGTATGCATTTCAGCCTTTATGTGCAAGTTAAGAGGTGGTTCTTCTAAGTTATCCTTAGCCCTCACTCAGTCTTAACTTCTGTTTTAAGCTCTGGAAGCTCCTGGGAAACCAAACCATTTTTTTTCCCCTAAGGTAACTTGAGACATTGATTTATTTATGTATTTATTTTTTTATACTTTTATTATGGCATGTGGATTAAGTGAGCCCCTAAAGATTGCAAATTTCTTTGTTCTCTACACACATTTCATAGATGGTGGAACAAACATCTGTCTTACTCTGCATTTTGTATCCTTAGCCATAACCTTGTACAAATTTCTGGATTCTCCCTTCTTTACATCCTACAGCATATGCCGATACTTGTTCAAGCTTGCCTGACTGGCTTCTGCCAAGCAAAATAGCTGCCAACCGAGTTCTGCATGTTTCTTCCTTGGTAGTCTTACTTTGCCCAGTCCTTGATATTTTCATGCAGCTCTTTGTCACAAATGCTGTCCCTTAACCCTTTACACTGGTGTCTTTATTGATTGAAACTTGCAAAGAGAGTCCATTTTCTGTCTGATGACTTCGAGAAAACTCTCCCTACCACTTTAAGGGACATTTTTCCTCTGTGGATTTATACTCTGAAAGAGCTCCTTCATGAAAGTAAAACACAATAAACAATGCCTTTTTTTCCAGATCATTCTTTAAAGCATTAAGTAACGTCCTGAGGAGATTATCCCTGAATGATGTGTGAATATAGGGTTATAGGCTCTTAGTAATCCTCTGAGTGAACGTAGAGTCCTCCTCAGAAATTCCTGACCTTTTAAGATGCTATTTGCTAATGACTGTTTTCTGTTTTCCAGGTGAGAACAAACTTTATGGGCTTTCTATCATACTTCCTGGGTACACAGCGGTCATAAATATTCTTTGCTCTGTTCTTGTGTTCTACAAAGAAACGCCAGGTACTCTGGACCAAGTGGTTTGTAGCTCTCAAGTGCAGGATGGTTTTGAGGTTTAGATGAGCGGGAAGGAATTCTAGTGCTGATCAGGCTTTCATGTAGCATTGCGTGACTGGTGATAACTGAGCAACCATGATGCTCAGTTCAAGTTAATACCTTTGTTGCAAAATGTCACCTCTTGAACAAAGTAGAGAGGTTTCTTGAGACTATTCTGTAGAGGGCTCTCTTCTTCCATCAGCAGGTTTACTCATGATCGGTTGAAGATGATGGTTTGCACGGGTGTTAAGAGTATTTGTATAGTTTCTGTTTGTATAATCTGTGCAGACTGAGAGAATGCTGTGCAGTTCTTATTCTGGTTTTGCCTCGTAGTAAAAATATTTTTCTCAATGAAACAGAATTAAACAGAAGGGTTTTTATCTCTTCTAAAATGCTCTCAGCATATAACCTCCTAACATCCTTTTATTATTTCATAAGTCCACTATTCTGTATAGTCACTGCAATTTTGAAAACTTGTGTATTCCAGTTTTTAATACTTAGAAGTCATTTTTGCAGGTGGAATGGTGTCTTTAATAGGAAAACAGTTGCCAGTAAATATACTGTATGAAAATGTTTATTTCTGTCTGGCTGTTTCAGAACAGATATGAAAACAAAACCTTAACTAATCAAAGAAAAATGTTTATTACTTGAGTGAGGGCAAAATTGTAATCCCTATAACATGGATCATTTGAGTAAATTCCTTGCGGGAGTGGAAACATGGTGAAAAAAAGACTAAATTTTGGAATATACTTGCCATATTGAAGTTTTCTAAATGAGTCTAGTTGGTTACTCATATATTCTGTAGTGGAATTTCCAAATTACCACTTTTATGTTACCAGTCAGTGAACAGGAATTTAGTGTTTAATGCTTGGCAATGGAAGTGTAAGTCATGGATTTTTCCAAGGAAGTAATAAGCACACTAAGTATTTATTTTTCAGATGGTTGGCTGGAAAATTGTCACACAGTGAATCTGTAAATAGCCCTTTTGTGATAGAGCGCAGCTCCTTCTATTCTGTTTGAACGTATGTAGGCTACATCATGCAAGCATGACAACAGTTCATATATTTTAAGATCCTGTTACAAAAAAAGTCTTGTAAGAGCCTATTCAGTAAAACCAGCTACTTTCCTTCTTGGCAATGCTATTGGAATCTACGTTAAAAAAAAATCATCAGTACGCTACTTGAATCTTTTTTTAATTCCTCAGTGGAATAATTGTGGACAGCTTCTGTGTGCAGAGAAATGGCTTCATAGAAACCTCACTGACGTCCATAGGTGATGCACACTTCTGTGGTCAAAACTCTGGATCCCTTGGCATTATGGCTTTCTGCTGAAAGGACATACAGCTTCAGGGTATAGTCTGTAGTTTCAGATATATGTAATATATTCAATATATATTCAAATAAATGTAATTGCATTAAGAACTAATTTGAGTAGGATTTATTCTTTATTCTCATTTTTGAAATAATAGCAGTGGATGCAGGTAGCCTTCTAGAAGTTTTTTTTTTCCTTCTGTCATGTGAAAAGTTCTTGAATTAAGATCAAGAAAATTAGTAAGTTAACTGATGTTCATTGGAGCCAGGGTACATTGCAATTCTCATATCTTTAGTGGGTGAAAATTTTAAGTGAAGGGAGAAGAAATAAGGCTGGAACTTTCAGGCATTATTAAGTGGCAAACAAAATTATCTCACAGGTTTTGGAGATCCTGTGAAGAAAGACTGACTGTTCCAAACCATTCTCCACAATTATTTTTTTTGTTTTTTAATTCAAAAAAAAGTGCTCCAGAGCTGCTGTAGTCAGACTGCAGGCAAGCCAGTATACTACATCAACAAATGTCATCAGAGAGTAATTATATCTCAATGATTTTGTATCAGCTGTACTCTATCTGTGAGGGGGTGTAGTCTACAGAATGACACCTGTGTATTATCTTTGGGTGTAAGACTATACCCAAATTCTCAAAAGTCTGCCAGAGTTATGTTGAGAAACAGCCTCTGGGGGGAGGGACCACCAAGACCACTGGTTTTAATAAAGGTAGCACCTTGCTGTTGTGTTGGGGGAGTAAATAAAGTGTTTACTGTAGTGATGGCCTAAGCTGCCTTTTTTTCCATCTCATTAGCCTTAATGAGCATGCATCTGTTCTGGAGAAATTCCAGAGTGCAGAATTTCAAGACCTTCCAGTAGGAAAATACAGGAACTGAGGGGTGAATACTGCTGTATCTTTCCATGCTTACTACCATTGTGTTTACCTAGCCATGGTGAACTGGTTTGATTTCCCAGATGTGGTCATGGAAGATTCATTGCATCTCAAAAGCTCTGGTTCTGCGTACAGTCAGATAGGAATGACTGGGTTTTAGTTCCCGCTGTCAGATGTCAATTCATTGTTTTGAAATTTTCACTTAACATGTTATAGACATCTCATATTGCAATACACTCTGCAGAATAGAGAAGTAGAGGTAATAGTGCAAGTTGTATCAAAACACGGGGGTGGCTTGCTCCCTAGCAGCCTTCAAGTTCATCAGTAGAAATGACAGCTGGCTTCTGAGTTTTCTTGTGTTAAAGAACTTTGGAACTCCTTGTATAACCAGTTGACCCAAAATACCCATCAGAGATCCTTGGTCATAGGTCTGGAAAGATGCTATCTGGCTGTTTCAGAACAGATTTGAATACAAAAACCTTAATTGCTCAAAGAAAAAGTAGACTTCTTAAATTGCATATTAAAGCCTCAGATAAACCAATGATTCATGCTTTATAATGGTAACTTTTGATTTAAATGTTGAGTGGAGAATAAAAACAAGCTGACACAGATTCATTCCTTCTGCTTTTTCTCCTCTGTACTGACCTTTTATCATTATCTTCTTCATTATCTAGAATGTACGAAGTGAGATAAAAATACCTTGACTTCTTCTGGTCTTTTCTGAAAAGTTTCAATGGATACAGAAGTATATTGAACCAAAAATGCCACCTACCTTTTAATCCTGCTGTGATGATCAGTGTGGGTTTCATAAAGCCAAAGAGCTGGACAAATATTTTGTTCCTCAAGCAGTATTTAAAAGGCTAGGATGCTGACACCAAATTTTTACCATATCTAGCATAATATACATATATAATTGGAAGACATAGTCTTTAATATTTGAATCTGGATCATAACTCTGTGCAGTCCTCTCAATCTAGTTTTTAAAAACCTGTTTTGTAAAATATATAGTGTCTTCATCACTGTACTTACACATGTATGTATCAAAACAGGTAACAGTTATCGGCTTGAGTTTTTTAAATCATAAAGCAAGTTTAGCTTCAGTCTTCTGTTAGAGTTTTTCATTTATATTGTGGATACTGCTTCTAGCTTCAGGATGGAAGGCAACAATTCTCACAATGTGTGCTTGCTACCAGAACACCTGGATATTGGTGAGCTTTGACCACACTGGCTTCAATTTGATAGGGTTTGAATAAAATACTCTCAGTTGTGGGATTGGATTGTGACTTGCTGCTGGATCACTTACTGGGGTCTTTCCTCTCAATTTGAGGAACTTGGTTTCTGTGTCTTTCACTCTACATCCTTTCTTACATACTGTCACAGTGTGATTGTGCAAGAATTTCCGTTTCTCATCACTTCTTGTTTTGGTTGCTGAAGATAGTTCTATGTATGTCACTGTCAAAGTTTAAATATATCTAGATTAACACTAAAGACCCATTTCTCTGAAATTTGGTCCCTGTTCAGTCTTCAAACATGGTATCTTTTAGATACCAGTGTACAAGCCCAGCACCAACACTTTCTCAATGCCCCTTAGCTCACCCTAACACGTGGATGATGTGCAGAGGCAGCATTGGAGTGCAGCATTCCAGCTGTGCTAAGTGTCAGAATATGTGTGACATGCTTAAAGAATGCATGAATTCAACTCTAAGCACTTGCCCTATCCCCTGAACCTCTCCCTCTGCTCAGTCTAATTTATAAATAACTTTACAGCTGTTCCCACTACAAAACAAAGTGTTCTTCATCTTCAGAAGGTGCCCCCTCATTCAAGAAATAATTATCCAAAGGCTTCTTTTTGTTTTAGTAGCTGTTGTATATAGCACCTTTCTTAAATTGTTTCATCTTGCAAATCCACCTGTTAATTAACTACCTAGATTCTTTTCCCACACTGGCATTTGAATAAATAACCTTGAAAAGGTCAGACTGATGATGATTTTTCCTAGTTGTAGTGGTAGGAAGAATACCTCATGCTTCCTTTATTTCATAGTTACACAGTGCTTACGAGATACTACTTTGTATCTTCAAGGGTGCAGGAACTTTAACAACTAACTTCCTTCAGTTCTGCTGTAAATAGTTTACACATTCTTCTTCTGTAGTATGCAAAAGTGGCCTATTAACACATTTTGGTTTAAAAGCCCTTGTTCTTTTTTAGTTCATAATAAATATAGATGGTCTTTGGAGAATTTTCCTCTCTTTCCCCTTTTTTAACCTCCACTCTGAGGAAAGGATTTATATAGGTGTCTATATTTATAGAAGCCTTCAACAGGTTTAAGTTAGAAGATATGTTTAAGGATTTCCTGCCCTTCCCTTTCCATAGTTAGCCTTTTCTAGTGTGGCATGTGCACTGATTCAGTGATGAGTTATATACTACTATTGTCTCTGTCACCTTTTCTTTCTCCTTTCTGCCTTAAATAGAAACAAATAATCAACACTGCAATTGCATCCGCCCATGGGAATGATCTTGTTTACATTTGTCTTGGTTAAAGATTATCATCTTGGTCTTTTTATTTTGTGGATTTTTTTTTTTTCTTACAGCTCATCCTTATCTCACACTCAACAGATAATGGATTGAATCATAATGTTGCTGGACAGACTTTTTTTGATATTTAAGATATTTCATATACTTCCAAGAAGCATTTTATCCTCTTGAAGGTTGTTTTGATTATTTGAAACCAAATTCTCTCTCTGTGGTGAGGGTGAGGGGAACTTTTATGATTGACCTTAGAAGAATTTGTCTCCTTTCCTTTTTCAGTCCCCCTACCCAATTACTGCAAAAACACTGGGTGTTTCATGATATGCTCTTTCTACTATAAATGTTACCTGTAGCTAACTTTATAATTACAGATAATCAGTTAATGAATTTGAACAGAAATAACTACAGGAGAAATGAGTAAAGTGTGGGTTTTTTTTAAAAAAAACCCCTTGTTTTGATTGGCACTTATCTTTCTATAATTTTAGGTACACAGAGGTATTTGAGTCTTGTGTCTTAAGCATACGTATCATCTTAGTAAAAGTGCAAAATCTTTATAGCTCTTCTGCTTGCTTTTCCAGTACTCAAACAGGGCCTACAGGAAAGCTGAAGAGGGACTTTTTGTAAGGGCGTGTAGCAGTAGGACAAGGGGCAATGGTTTTCATCTAGAGCAGGGTAGATGTAGATTAGACATTAGGAAGTTCTTTACTATGAGGGTGGTGAGACACAGGAGCGGGTTGCCCAGAGAAGTTGTGGATGCCTCATCCTTGGCAGTGTTTAAGACCAGTCTGGATGAGGCTCTGAGCAACCTGCTCTAGTGGGAGGTGTCCCTGACCATGGCAGAGGGGTTGGAACTAGATGATCTTTAAGGTCCTTTCCAACTCAAGACATTCTATGATTCTGTGTTTTGCCTCACATCTCAGAAAATGGTTGCTCATTCCTCTGCTCTGTTTTCTGTTCAGAAGAGGAAAAGGTTTTCCTGGAAAAGCTAAAAATCCAAAACAGAAGTGGCACCACACCCCAGATGCATGGCTTTTAATTTTCATTTTCAACTGAGTCTAGCAGTGATAAGTATCTATGCTAACATACAAGGTGCAGTAGTGATAATTGTACTGGTCTGACAAATATTGCTGGCAAGTATTCAAGCTCAGTTTCTGAAAAGCTGCTTTTTAGGTATGAAAATACTGTCCGGTAGTTCAGAGTTTTATAGCCATTTTATCAAATGTCACTCCTGTTTAGAACTTGACATAACTCGATATGGTACAGACAGGTAGGCTTTTCTTTTGTGTACTGTATTATATAGAACCAGATGATTTTTTTTTTGTTACTTTCGTTAAAAGTGCACAAATTTTTGTCTCTATTTTTATAGCTGGAAATTCAGCAATTAAAATACTTGTGTAAGCATATGAAATAGTGAATGGTCATGTGTTTGCTGTTCCACATTATAAACAAAGTTAATGAGAGGAGCTGATGATGACAGTCTTAACTTCATGCTTCATGCCTCCTTTTCCATTTTGTCATTGAGTGGGTGTTACCTCAACTTAATACACTGCACGTAGCTCTGTGTAATTTGGAAAACCAGTTTGTGTGCTTGTATTGCTGTGCTCTATGGGATTTCTTTACTGTAAATAATTTTCAGATATTTTTGCAGTTTATTCTGTGATACTAAAGACTTTTTGCCTGTTAAAAAGGTGTTCTGCAGATTATTTCTCTGCTGATATACTACCTTGGTGTATATACTTCTTTTGCTTGTAGTATCTTTCTGATCAATGCATAAAGTTGATGAGTACACAACTTTGAAAAACTTAAGAATTTTCATAATCACAGAGCAGAAGAAACTGCCCATTAACATTTTCAGTTTTTTAATTCTTACTCCCTTCTCCCTGTGTTTTTGATTTGGGTCTGGCTGGCATGGGAGAAATTTGTACAGCTAAGTTAAGGGTTGTGTTACTACCTGACTGTATGAGTAGGTGTATAGTCATTCCAGTGTTCTGGATTAGACATCAAAGTTGCCAGTCTCCCAGTGCTCAGGATATTGTAAGGATTTTGAGGAAAAAAAAAGTATATTCAAGTATGATTAGCCTGTCAGTTAATTTTACTTACAACAAATCCTGTCAGACTTGCAAAAATAAATCATGTCCCGGTTTCTTTTCAGTCATTTGTGTTTTGGTGGGATTTTTTTTTTGCTTTGAGGATCAGGGGAGGGAAGAGAGGAGGGCTGATTTATTTTTGGCTATCAAAATGGGACTTAAGAGCTGTGCAGACTTTTTAAGGCAAGTGACTTAACTCACTGCCCTCACTCCTGACTCTTTGGTTGAGCCAGGCAGCATTGATGTGACTTCTCTTGTTCATTAAGTAGTTTTCAAACCAAAACATATATCCCCCAGCACAAACCTCCACATAAAACCCACCCACTTCTTGAATCCTAAGGGCAGGGAAACGGTTTTCCAGCGATGGAGAATGTTACTGTTTCCTGATGGCAGTGTTAGTTTGCAAAGCACCCTTAAAAGCAGTAGAGAAAAATACACAGTCAAGGACATGCGCTCGTTAACCTTTAACATGTTAAAATAACTTACTTTTTCAGTGGGTCTGAGTTCTGGGGAATTTTTTGTTTCTACCTGAATGTGGTCTGAAGCTACACTCTAGATGAGCATTCTGTTCTAGAAAGGAACATTTATTAGCTTTTCCCATTCTCTCCTTGAGCATGCCCATCCTGTGCAGACACACAGCACCCCTGCTCCTGCGCTGATGGAACAGTGCAGGTTAGAAGGTCACCTGAATTCAGGTGTGTTCTAGTGCACATGTTAGAGCAGAGCTTACTGACCCTAGACATGCATGGATAGCTCTGGAAGCTGTTTATATTTTACTGTCTGTCCCTCCCTCCTTTCCCAGCAACTAGGAAGATGAAACCAGTAAGTACGACTGTTCATTCTAAATAACTTCAAGATGTTTATCCCTTTTGTAAATAAGGACTACAGTAAGATAATTAACATGAAGACAGGAATAGAAACAATAGAATGGTAACAGCAAAAGATAGCAAGTATATGTAGTGGTAGTACAGGGGTTACATAAAGAGCACTCTCCAAGGGCAGTTGTACAAGTCTGCCAGGAATGAGAGAAAAGAATGGACTGTATTGTTCTGATTTATACCTCATAGGTGATAATTCTATTATTTTACAGAATTACCAACACATTTATTTTCATGTTATTTTTTTCCTTGCATTGCTAGATTTGGTAGCTATTGGCTGTGAATAGTCATTTTTGGAACCTTTTTTTTTTTTCTGTTCCTGTGGTCTCATTTCCACCTCTTCTGTGCCTTACCTATTTTGCTGCATGTGGAGATTAAATTATAGAACTATTTATGGAATTTAATTGTTTTGTGTTCCCACTTTTCCACATGATCATTTGACTCCTTGTTTCTCCTTTCACACACATACACCCTCCCCGAAAGTAATCAAATGCGGTCTCTGTTAAATTTCTCTTCCTGGGAAGTGCTACTAGTGGAGAATCTGTTTGGTGCCCTTGATGTTAGGGATTACTTTAGGTCTTCATTGAGCATCTTCTCAGCAATATTTAGAACTCAACTTTTAAAACTTGAGCCCCAGAATCTGTACTTTTCAAGGGAAAGGTGAAACCTGGGAAAGCAGGGCCGACCGTGTTGTCACGTCATGCTATTCTTACCCATTGGGTTTCCCTTGTTCGTGTTGCCCAGAGTACAGCAGTATCCCATTGCACTGATGAAGTTTGTGCTCTTTAGTAATAGACATTATTTGTTATCTGGATGGCAGCAGGTTTCTTTAAGCAGGTGATCTCCTTGCCCTTGCTCTTTTTCTCTAGGTCACTAGGGAGTCTTGAAGAGGAGACGGAAAGCAGCAAGCTCTCTGAAGAGAAGGGAGAAGAAAAACTGCACTCTGATTAGCATCAGAACATCAAATCCAGAAATGCTGATAGTCTTGCTCTGTTCTTGTTCCAGACATTTCGTTAGCATCTGGTTAACAAATGTTACAGGACCTGAACACCACAGAACAAACACTGCAATACTGTCAAGATTTTGTAATGGTGGTTTTGTAACTTTGACTCTTGGTTTGTACAGTAGATTTCTGGGCTCTCAACATAATGCTACTGTCTTAAATAACACTTCATTAAATGAAGCAAGGGGTAGTGAGATTTTTTTTTTTTTTTTCTTTTGAGAGAGTAAGTCCTTCAGTTTGGTGTTTTTAATAATTCAAGGCAGTTTATGTAATCCACTGAGACATTGTAGGCTGCATTTTTGTTCTTATAAAGCATAGCTGTGAGTATATTAGACCACTTCAGGTGATTTTTTTTTTTTTTTTTTTTTCTGGTTGTTGTTTTGCTTTTTCTTTTTTCCCAGAACGCTTGTTTTTGGGTTATTCTGTGCTGTGCTCAGTGTTAGTATGCAACCTTTTTTTTTTTTTTTTTTTTTTTTGCTTAAATTTTTTTTGTTAGAGTGTCTGGTGAAACAACCTTTATAAAAAAGAAATGGGATTATAAAAAAAAACAAAAAG
>JAAGNO010018782.1:22941-40989 GCA_033439905.1 Ceryle rudis | reverse complement strand
GTACTCACCAATGTTTTATATCTGCAACCTTTTTTTTTTTTTTTTTTTTTTTGGCCTAAATTCTTTCTGTAAGAGTGACTGGTGACACAACCTTATCAAAAAAGAATGGTGATGATAAAAAAAAAAAAAAGGAACAGACTGGGACTGGTTTCTTTGTCTGTTTAAAAAGACAAAGTAAAAAAAAAAAAAAAAGCAAAACCTAATATGTATCAGTAGAAGATTCAACACATTTTATATCTGGAGAACACTGTAAAAAAAAAAAAAAAAAAAGTAAAATTGTGAGGTGCTAAATGTTCTCAAAAATAGTTGGTTTGTTTACAGCTAACACAGTAATACAGGCTATAGTCTTGGTTTAGATGACAATTATGATGAAAGATGGCTGTGGTAAGACTTGTAAAGTCATTTTCCTTAGGTCTCAGTAATGTGTAGGTGTCCTTGAGCATAGCAATCAGAGGTATTCTTAACGCCTTAATCTTCATGGAATCTGGGCATAAAATGTAAGCCTAGACCTACAAAGGGATGCCAGTGCCTTGGATCTACCTGTCCTACTTTAAGTTGCGAAGTCCAAAATAGGGCTTTTGAAGACTTTTATAGCCACTGGACTGCTAGGAAGCTTTGACATGCTTATCTATATAAAAGTCTGCAGCTAGGTTGCCAAAGGCTTTATTCTGTTGAGCAGCTCAAACTGTGTAGACCCTATGAGGCTCTATGAAAGAAATGCTCTTTTGTCACCCACACAGATTCTGCAGTCACTTCAGTAGCCTCGGAGTATGCCAGATGAGTGACTCAGTGGCAGGTTAAAGGGAGGACCTTCTTTACTTTCTTATCAGTGTCTCTAGCCTTCACCTAGAATGTAGAAAGCCTGTTTTCCTTTTATACTCAGGTGATTCATGGCCATATTTTCCAAATGAGCATCCTCACTGCTGGTCTGTGGAGTCATTCTTGGTCCTTCCACTTCCGAAGTCTTTAAGACATGTGGAGACCTAATTTCAGGGCAAGGGCAGGATTCAAGACATATTCTGCATTCTGTGTGAGCTCAGGTGGTTCACTGCTTGGCATGATGGCTGTTTATGAATCCTCTTAAGTATCTGTGTTTCTGGGTACAGGTCATGAGCTTGGGAACTCAGACCTGTTCTCATTATGTGTATGCCCAGTTCAGATCTCAGCGGTGTTGAGGGGCTGACTAGCCACTGCATCCCATGTTCCTGAGAGCTCGGGGAGAGGAGAGGAGCTACTCTTTCTTCCTCTGTCTCTGTCCTCCAGTCATCTAGCATGTAAGGTGCTCCTGGAATACTGGAGGCTTGTTACCTGTTACTTTCTTTTGAAGTTGAGCTTGACAGCATCTACAGCAGTTGTTGAGTTGTCCTTCAAAACATCTTCTCTTTTCCTGAACTGAGCTTATTTTTAAGTGAGAGCTTCTAAGGAAAAGTGCTAGGAAATTGATCTGAGTAGTCTTCCATGCTAAGGTAACTTTACGATAGAATAGACTTGGACTATTAAATTAGACTTTTAGCCCGTGGCACAAAAAGCATCCTTAACCTTAAGTGAGTAAGTAGAGCCCATGGAAATAGAGAAGGCTATTATTCATGTGAATAGTTACACATGATGAAAATTTATGAAATAAGGTTTTAAACTTATGACTGGCTATTATTTGCAAGTATTTCATAAAACTTCTCTTGTAGCCCCATGTTAGAGTAAAATGAACCAAATGCACTTAAAATTTTAATTTCATTATAAATTTTTATCTGAAGCTGCATAGGAGACTTCCAAATATGTTGTAAAAGCTGCACCTTAAACTCAATTAATTGCTTTAAATGCTAATGACTCTCTTTTTTGTTGGTTTTTTTGGTGTTTTTTTTTTTTTTTTAACATGGTTCTTGATTTAAAGGGAAGAAAAAAACCCCACCCTCCCACACACAAAAATTTCCACCAAACACCACCCCCTCCCCCTGGAAAAAAAACCCCAAATCAAACAACAACAACAAAAAACCCCAACACAACCCAAACACACACACACAAAAAAAATCCAAAAAAACTAACACAAAGGCAAAACAAAACACCAAACCATCCCCAAAACCAACATGAAAAAAAGCCATCAAAAAACCTGAGTCCAGTACTACTTTTTGGAAATGTTCTGAAACTGTGATGCAAATTAACCAGAAAATGTCACAAATATAGGTTTCGTACCTCATCCCTGCTGTTGGTAGTTCAGGTTGTCTCTTAAAACCCTGACAGCAGATTCTTGATGAAGTTCCTTTGAAAAAGCCAGCCACAAAAATACAGCCCCCTAAACAAAACAAAAAAAACCAAACCCCAACCATCCCAAAACAAAAAACCTCAACAATTTGAGGCTCAGAATGAGTTTTTAATAAAGAATGGTAATTAGTCCATATAGTTGCTTTGAAGAAAGCTGCAAAATGAATTCTTACTGTAATGGGGGGGAAAAGTATTTTCCCAAATCAATTCCTTGTAATCTCTAAACTTCAGTCTGTGTATATTTTCCGCAAAATTAACCAAAAGCTATTGACCTGAGGGATTTGTTTTCCATTCCGAAGTCTTGAAATTTTCCTGCTGGCTAATTACAGCCTATTACTTTAGACTTTGGTCCTTTAGCGGTAACATTTTCCATCTTAAGATGGGTTGTCCCATTCCAGTGAAGAGCATGTTGTCTGAGCACTGAATGGAATTACTACCAGTGGAAACTATGCTGCAAGAGGCTTGATAAAGCAGCTGCTGTGCAAACCTCAGCTGTTTTTTCCATCCTCCCAAGCACTGGTAATTAGCATAGGGAAGCTGACTAATGTGCTGACGTCACCTCTTTCCAGTCGCAGCTTACATTTTGTTCCTGACTGCCTCAGAGCATGCAGGACTTTGTTCAGGAATTCGCTGTCACATACAGGATGCTCTGAAACCCTTTTTTTTTTTTTTTTTTTTTTTTTTGAGGGGCTGGACTTGTTTCCCTTATAAACGCTGCCTGCGGGACCAACGGCTTCCTTAAAAGTCATTGGTTCTGTGGAACAGCAAGTATCGCCTTGGCAAAGCACAAAATGCATTTTAGAAATTTTAACTACAGTTTTAGTTCTCTGATTGCCTGTGTGGCAGACAGTGATGTCTTCAATCAAGCAGAAACAAGGGTATGCTTTATCTTTTCTGTTTTATTTCTGTGAACTACTGGAATACTGAAGTATGTAGGTACTCCTTCACATTTTTTTTTTAAATACAGATGCCTTGGTAGTTTTTTGACTTGTAAGAAAATTTCTGTTTGATAGAAGGGTCTTGTGTCTTACGAGTCTGCAAAAGCAGGCTCTGAGACGAATTATTCGTAACTCTGGAAATTAGTAGATCTTAAGCTATGTGGTTTTGAAAATGTTTAGAAGTTTACCTCTGGACTTGTTTGGCTGGCTGGCTGTGTTGTGTGTTGTTACTTGCATGTGCATTTTCTGCAAATGTTTAGTTTATAGTTTTAGTAGTAAGTTTCATGTAATTAATAGTACATCTTAAACTTTCCGTTTATCTTTTTTGGCTGGTGCTGTAGTTAAGAGCATAATCTTAAAACTATAAGAAGTCTCCTTGGATTTATATTGAAATTATTAGAATTAATATATATAAATAATCCAGTCCTTATACAGTGAATCTTTGACCGCAAATATACCTTATGGACAAAACCAACACTTTATTCAGTGTCCTGCTGCTAGCAAGACACTTACGACTTCTATAATCACACACATTTTATAAACCTACATATATTGCACAAATCTTGCAGGTACTCTCTGAGCGAATATTGACTGTGAACTCCAAAATGTGATACAATGTGGACTTGTCTTACGGTTCGGTGTTGTATCCAGCTCTCTCTGGGGTATAGGAGGCTAGCAAATACAGGCTTCGTGTGTGGAGGGTCCCAGTCTTGTTTCAGAGCTCATTTTGAAGAAGCTTAAGTGTGGTTCAGGAAGAAGCAGGACAGCTCTGATTTTAAAATATCTTTGGAATATAGTGGTTCTGTATGCAGCTGTGGTGAGCTTGTGAAGCAGAGCTTTTTCAAGAAGGAAAATGAAATTTTAAAGTAAACACTGACTTCTTATGTAATCTTTGTTGCTATTTTTCTACTTATTCAATATATAACAGTCATAAAAATGAGGCAATGGGATTTTACATACTTGTTTATTTTGGCTTTGTATTGAACTTCTAGTAAGCTTTTATGAAGGGAAAACAGCTGAAATCTGAATGCTTGCTGTATTGCCATCACTCAAATAAGGCTTGTGACTGGTTACTGTGTTCTCAGTGTCAGCCTGAAACACTTCGAGAGAGCATGGCAGCTTCAGAACCTCCTGCTTCGCTCTTCTGCTTGGGTCTGGCATCCTTAAGTAAGAGTGGAAGCACTCTTCATAGATTTGATACGAAAAATAGCCAAGTCAGTTTTGCAGAGATGTCCTCAGAGCACAAACCTGAATTCCAAACTGGAGATATCCAGCTGTTGGTAAAGGTGCTTCAGTCTTTTCACACAGACAGGACTGCAAAGTAACTCAGCTGCAGACCTATGAAGGTGTGAGGTTTGGGTCCAGTTCCTACTCTGTAATTTACAGTCAAAACAGAGTGTTAAAAGGCCCCTCAGGAGGATTTTTTAGGAAAGATAGTGAGAGCCTTTTTAGAATTCTGTTCCAGAAATAGAAGAGGCTATTAAACTAGAGGTCAGTAATAATATGTTCATATTCCTAAATGAAAGTAGAAGATACTAAAACAGGAGATGTCCTGAACTTTACTGTTCATGATCAGTCATTGAAGAAACTCACACTTAACCTTGCAAATATGCTTTTTTCATTTTTCTTTAGTAAAACAGTTGTGTTGGCTTCCTTGAAAATTGCTCACTTAGACAAAGTCATACTTGGGGGACTTTTCAAGGCCTTTGCATATTAATATTATAAGACAAGCATATCTTCTCAGTGTCTCACCAATACTACTATTTCTGTTGTGTGACTAAATCTGATTTAGTAAAGTATCATGTCCAACACTTATTAATGTTAATAATCTATTCTTTAATAAGGAAGGAAAAAAAAGCTTGCTATAAAGAAAATTCATTATAAAAAGAGAGGAAAAAAATAATCCCTAAATCTAAGCTCTTATAAATACATCAATACAGAAGAGTGGTAGTATGGCCCCTAAAGGAACTGCAATTTATTTCAGTATTTCTGTGGAGAAAATGCAGAGTGTTGCATATTCACTTTCTTCTCTGGTCCTTTCTTTTCAGGCCAAATTTGAATCGCTGTTCAGAACATATGACAGAGATATCACCTTTCAGTATTTTAAGAGCTTCAAAAGAGTACGAATAAATTTCAGTAACCCTTTATCTGCAGCAGATGCTAGGATCCAGTTGCACAAGACAGAGTTCCTTGGAAAGGAAATAAAACTGTATTTTGCTCAGGTAAGCCTTTTTGTGATTATCCTTACAAGGTACTAAAGCATAACTTACTCTGATGAGCTTCCACAGGTCTTTAGTCATGCTCATGAACATTGTTAATTTTTTCAGTTTGATTAGAGAATCACAGGTTGTTCCAAAGCTACAAGTGTTTGGAGACTGTTGCATTCCTGTCTCCCTCTCTATTGTTTGGATAACCTTGGGGAAGGGGAGTAGATGATAGTGATCAGCACAGTCGAAGGTAAAGTTTAATGGGGTGGGGGAGGCCAGGTGTGCTCTGACAACAGTACGCACATACACGCATGCTCAAGAAGTGTCAGAGGGAAGGTCCTGCTCTCACTACTGCAAATTGTTTAGCTCATGTTGGTACTTGAAGATCGCCATCAGTGCAGCTCTGTAGCTGGTTAGCATCTGCTGCTAAAGATGTGAAACTCTCAGCTTCTGGTAATCTGGGTGCTTTTTGGTAGCTGCTGTGTATTTTCCTCCGTAAATTTAATGGGAAAATTAATCTGTGTGTGTCTGTTTCAGATGTCCCTAGGGACAGTCCTGAAGGAGCCAGTTTATTTATATACCTTCTAGAATTCTCACCACTCTCACTTGTGGTAATGAGTTTCAACACCATTTGTCATTAGGCCTTAAAGCCCATATCCAGCTTCCTCCTACTTCAGTGTTTTAAGGACAGATATTTTCTGGTGAAATTTTTGTAAAACTCCATAATGAGAAGATGCGGATGTGCATACTTCATTGCATGTTTCATCAGAGTTAATGAATGTGGTGCCTTGTCTGTATTCTGTATACTGGGTCTTTCATACAGCTCTCTTCAATAATATAGTTACATGCTGCCACCTTGAGTGCTTGTTACAGCATAACATTTATCCCAACTTTACAATTTCTCATGAATGATGGATTCATTGATAATAGTGAAACAGCTTTGGCTTTTTTGCTTTTTTCAGACTTTGCACATTGGAAGCTCACATTTGGCACCACCAAATCCAGACAAACAGTTTTTGATTTCACCTCCTGCCTCTCCACCTGTTGATTGGAAGCAAGTAGAAGATGCTACTCCAGTCATTAACTATGACCTTTTATATGCAATCTCCAAGTTAGGACCAGGTAAGGAGTAGAAATGCTAGAATTTTCATTGAGTAAAACATCTCTTAAACTTTCTGAACTTTTAGAGCTTTTCAAATTAATAATTCTCTACCAATTAAATTTGTAATACCGAAAAAAGTATTAGTAAACAGTAATTTCTTATATACATAGTGATTCCACAGCATCACTTGAAGGGCCCAGACCTCTGCAACATGATCTGTTTTGTGTGATTTGTAGAAAGCATGAATGTTGCTTCAGTAATATATTAGCTTGTTCACCAGAATTTGCAAGAAGCAGCTTTCTAAAAATGAAGAGGAAACTGTGTAGTTAAATACTTTCCAAAGGGTTGGTAAAGTCCTGTTTCAGACTAAGACAATCAACCAGTAAACAGCCGTGAAGCTCTGTGCTAGAATTACCTCTGCATCTGAGATGGTAGTGCGTGTAGGAGAGAAACTATCAGTATCAGTGTAATTTTCTTTTGGAGTTAAGAGGGAGAAGTTTCTGACACTCCTTGCTGCTCCTAATTTTCATCTGCTGCAATTTATTCATTTATTGTAAACTTCGAGATAACTTTTATCCTCTCCAATGTGAAGTTTATATCAGGTTCCTCTTTTTTCCCCTCACTGTCTGAAGTAAAGAAGATATTAAGAATGTACACCTACCCCCTATTTCTAGTGCGGTCCCATAAGTTGCTTGTCACTTCAGCTAACCATGGTTAATAGGTCTTTTTATTGAAAAAATAGCACCACAGAGAAGAGAAACGGTTCTACCTGCTGTTTGTCTTTTAAACCAGATACTATCTTGAGAAATAGATGTAAAGGTCCACTGAATTGAATTCTTATTTTAAACATGTTTCTGCTTTTCAGTGATTAATGATCGCATCCATCAGTGTCTTTTTGGTACTGCAGTTAAGACAAACTTCTTACTGAGAATTGCTGCAAATTATATTTCCCAAAATCTACAACTTTGCTTTAACTTGTTTACAACTGTACTACTAAGTTGCCTTTTTTTTTTGGGTGGGGGTATGTTGGGGGGTGTAATTGGCCACATTTATTAGCAGTATCAAAGAGAATAAAAATTGCAGTCTGAATCATTTTACTACAGTATTTTTCTATACTTGTTTGCCTACCAGCTTAGGGAATACATCGTCATATGTCAGTAGTGAGGGGTGGAGAAGAGGCTACAGCAGAACTCTTAGCTCCTCACGCATCAGCGTTCTTTGTGGTAGGTTATGGTTGACTGTATGCTAGTGATAGCCACAGATTCTAGTGAAAATAATGTGCATCTCACAAATCACTTGGGAATTATTACCTGTGAAAATTCAACCCTTTGCAGTTTGTGGAGGGACAAATCTCATGCTTATTCCGGCATAAAAATTGAGGTAGATTATTGCCAGTTTTTAATAAATACCATCTTTTAAATGGTGTGTGAATTATTATGCAAGAACAATTTGTAGGAAAGATTTTACAATTAGGAATGAAGATATAAAATGCTGCCACAAATTATTTGTCTATCCAGAAATACATAAACTAAGCAGATGACTCTGCATGTAGGTCTTCAAAACCATCCATCAAGTATACTGTTGACGTGCTATCTTTATCAAGGATTTTATTTTTTTTGAGATCGTCTTTTGAAATAGAAGTCCCATAAGACTGTGCTTACCAGAATAAAAGCTGATTTTAATGAAACGTGGAACGAATAATGCTACAGATAAATAATAATATACAATAACATACAAAAAAAAAAATAATGCTACAGATTACTGATTTTATTAAAGTTCAGAGCTTGCTCCATTGGTGCTACAAGCTTTCTTTTTTTACTACAGTCTTTCATTTCGAGTTTTAACAGTACCAAAAAAACCTGTAGGTATTAAAATAAGCGCTTACTAAGCGCTAAAAGTTGTTCCCCTTTCCCCTGAAAGTTCTGTTACTAAGATGCCCTGCAGTAATATCATTGGCAGACCTATGATCCCTTTTCCCATGAGTTTTTTCGTATATATTGTGCATGTTGAGCCCTGTAAAGTCTCTTGACTCTGATGTTCGTTGGAACGTGGAGTTAATGACTTAGTACCAAGGAGCAAGCAGGTGTTAACTCTAGCACAAGGGCTTGTGTGTTTCTGAAGAACTGAAGGCAAGAGTCTTTTCCTCTACGTAACTGCTCTTTGTGCCAGTTCCCCTTCCTAAAGTTCTCAGTGGCCTCAGAGGCCACTTCAGGCACACTGGAGGAGTGTGCTGCTTGCCACACGCGTTGGCTCGTTTGAACCGCTGATGTGCAGATAGATCACTGTCCTTCCTGGTCTTAATGGAGACTGTTCTCTCTACTGAGAGGTAATGAGTATGACATAAGAAGAAAAAAATTAAGGGGAGCTGATCAGGAAAGCAATGTTTGCTTTTTTCCTGATCTAAGGTAAGGTTAAATTTATAGAACACCTGGTTGGATTTAAAAGCAGTTCCTTACATTATGGAAAAAACAGATCAAACGGTCAATAAAATCTGTATCTTAGCACTTCACGCAGGCTGTATTATAGCTGAGTGTTTCACGTTATGTACTCATAAAGCTTGTTGTATAGCTCTACTGCTCCACAGAATGCCAGAACAGTGTTAGAGCCCCTCTGTGCGAGGTAGGAAGGACCTCATCCAGCTTTCTTCACATTGAAAGCTTTTTGAGTGGAAGGAAGACCCTCTGGTTTTGCTGTCATTCGAAAAACGAAGTCTTCCTGAATGCAGCAGTGGATAGATACTTTTCTATATTTTAAAATGACAAAAGCCCACCAAGAGGACCTGTGACTGTTCATGTAGAACGCTTTCTTGAATGCCTAGGGTAATTTCCTTAAGCTTGTTTTTAAGAGAGCAGCTGAGCTGTGTTGCTTTGAAAACAGAAACTAAATACTTTCGGATGGTAGATGTGACTGCCGGCAGTGCACCTGCCTGCACCAGCTAATGTGTTTTGGCATCTGGCTTATTTTTATTTACGGCTTGCTTTTTAGTAATTTCTTTCATGGTTTTCTGCAGAATGGATCCTTCTTAACCGGTTTTGTTAATATTTTAACTTTCAGGAGAAAAGTATGAGCTACATGCTGCAACTGACACTACTCCTAGCGTTGTCGTCCACGTATGTGAGAGTGACCAGGAGAACGACGTGGAAGAAGAAACGAAGAAACCCAAACCAAAAATTATTCAGACGAGACGGCCAGATTATACTCCTGCACATTTAAGTTGAACTGTTGTTGTTTTTCCAAGGGTAGCAAGCAGGCATGTTCAAGAGAAACATTTACTGTGGGAACAGCAGGTCACAGGTTTGGTGGCAACAGCAGCAGTTACAGTAGGAGAAATTCCAATATAAGTTTGCTCAGAAAAAAAATATAGGAAGTTTCATCCTTATTTTTGATGCTATGGGTTGATGGATGTCATGAATGTATTCCCAGATCACTGAGAACAAAAGAGAGGCAGAAGAAAACATTTTGAGACATAACAGGACAAACTAGGTTTATTTTTTGGGGGGTACCGTGGGCTGTTCCATTATAAAGCAGCTGGGGGAAGCTTTCTTTGTTCTGACTCACATAAATCCTCAAACTAATAGGTTAGTCATTGTGTGGAGTACATAGCGATAACAGAGGTGGTTTTAAAGATTTAAGTATGGGAATTGCAACCCTCTTTCCTGTAATAGATTTTGTGCATGTGTATTCTTGGTCTTCTAAAGTAACTTTGCATTATTTTCTATAGTTTCTCATATGTTTCTGTAAATCTGGGAAATTGTTTAAAGTATTTATTATCTCAGCATCCCAGGCTTACTACTAGATGTGTATATACATATGTTTATATCTGGGTTTATTAGCACTCATTTTCCAGCAAGCATATAACTTCTTCAGCACCTTATTTTGGTGCTGTGTAACTTGTGCTTTTAAAATTTTAACCTTACAAACGTCTATATAGGGTTTTATCTGGAAAAGTAATAGAAAAAAATGTGCAATAGGAAAGTTCTTTAAGTTGATTTTAAATTATTTAAGTTTAAATAATTTATATCTTCAATAACATTGTTCAGTAGCTTTGACTTTCTCATTTGGAAAAAAAAAGTACTCAAATGTATGAATAAAGCTAATGTATATTCACAGCAATGTAATTTTTCGGTGGAAACAATGGTAATGTGGAGATGTAAACTCTACTCAGTATGTGAATCTGCATTGTTGTGAGCAAAGGTTTAACAGTGATTGAAAAATTGCACACAGTGTGTAGAACAGCAAAGAGAGATGGAGTGCCTTTTCCTCGTTCATTCCTGATGAGAGCTGTTCTACAAGCTGCACACTCGTACCTTTTTCTACTGGCTTTGTATGTCCATCAACATAAACTTTCTTAGCTTTGCTTCCAAAATAAGCTGGTATTTAGAAACGCTTAATGCCAAGTAATGATGCATAATTAAGTAATGGGCATATGTGGGAGAAGCTTTAGGGCTTTTTGTATGGTAGTGTTTAAAGACAGTAGCTCATGAAATAGAAGTTTAGAGGAAGAAAGATGAAGAAGTGTATTTTATTACTTCTTTTTTAAAATGGAGCTCCTCACTTTGAAATAGGTGTCAGTATTTTTTTTAAGAGATAGTATCTGATATCTGTGGGAAAATATCACTTAAAGTTTTAGAAAGGGGGTGTTTGAAGCTTCTCAATATGTTTTTAGAAATAAAAGCATGGTTCTGTTGGTTTGCTTTTGCCACAGTTGGTCTCTGAATTTGACATTGACAAATTTGACATTGGCTCTCAGACATTGACAGGTTCGCACCTTGTTTTTTAAATAAATAAAATATATATTTAAAAGTAAGATGTGTAATGAAGCCATTCCAAGCAGTGGTGCAGTGTAAACATGGGGTTGTTGAAGGCCTGTCATTACACTAAGCAAAATAGAAATGGACATCCTGTGTCTACAGACAGCAGGAATGTATTGAACTTCAATAAAACTTTCAGTTATGATTGGTATGCCCTGTAAAGTGAAACAAACACTGGTACTTGGTGTCTCTCTTAGGCCCAACTCAAGTGGCACTCTCTCCATCTTAACAGTGTTGAGATGAGCTGATGCCATGTATTGCTGGAGACGTTTTATGGACATGAGGGTGCATAAGGTTATTTAGTGTTACTAAGGTAATCAATTAGCTGGATACATGTACTGCTTATTGACACACAAAATAAATAGATTAAAGGGAGCGAAACTTTGTAGGTTGGCCACAATTATTTTGTGGCCTTTCCAAGAGCTTTTTTCCCATGTTTCTCAAATTACTGCTGGACTTAGTGTTTCGCTTCATTCAACTTAACAATGTTGGAATGATTCTTGTTCTGTCCTTTTTCCATGTTTCCATGATTACCAATCAAAGCATTATTTCTGTGTTAGACAGCCAGGTAGCTGCCGTTCTGTTTCCTAGCACTCCAAAGAAAGCAGTGCTGCTTTTCACTTAAAAAGAACAGAACGTTAAATACCAGTATGGATTTTGTCATTTTAAGTACACTGACATCTGCCTAATAAGGTGTGCACTAAAAATGATGGAAGTTTTGGGATGGTTACAGTGTGTTTTCCCCTTCTGATGGTAATTGTAAACAAAGCTGATGAGACAGTAACTTGCCTATGTTTCTGGTTGTATATTCTGGCTTGTGCCACCTTCTGTTATCATTACTGCAGTGTGCTGCTTGTTTTTTCTGTTTGGGTTGGTTTTTTTGAGGGTTGGGGGAATTTTATTTTTTTTTCTGCTTTTCAGTTTTGTTTTTTTTAATGTTGAGATGAATGCTTAGTTGGTATTTTATACAGTTGTATAGTATGGGGCATATTTAAATTAAAGTATTTTGTTGTCTTCTTGTAATGTTGTGCTATTTATGTATGAAAGTAATTGAAGATTTTGCGCCAAAACGTGAACTTAAAGCTTCTAAACACTTCTGATTTGAAAAAGGTAAAAATATTGTCCCAGGCAACATCCTTACTGACCAAATGAATTTATTTAAAGAAGAGCTTTCCAGGCTTCTGCTTGAGACTTGCATAATCTCCAAGTATGAGAATCTACTAATGAATAAAATAGAGTCCATAATATTCCAATTAATGCCTGAAGTTGATGTGCTTCCTAACAAAGGTATCATAGTGTTCTAGAATAATCCCTGTGTATTCATAATATCCCTACTAGCTTTCTTCAACAACATGAGTCATTCTATTTTTAAAGCTCCTGGAATATGAAAATATATCAGCATTTAAATGGCTTTACCTAGTAACTCTTAAGTCTTTGTGTTGCAGCATGTTACGCAAAATGCATTGAAGATTTCAGTCTCAATATGGACAGAAATCCTTTCATATCAGAAAGGAGTTACTGATACTAGTGCTCATCATTCTTCTCTACTTATGACTGGGGAGCATTGATGTTTGTAAGAAACTGCTCTATACGCAGAAGTGGTTTGAAATAACGAAGTGCTGCTACTTGTCAGTAGCAGGCCTGTCCGGGGGAATTGCTGCTTAGAGTATCAGAAATAACCTGGTCCTGAAGTGATTTAAGAAAAGATAGGAGAAATAGCAATTCCAAGTGAGCCATCCTGCTTTACATAGACAACCTCATTTATGTTTCTTTTTGGACATATAGGTCATGTTTTATTATTTGCCCTCTGCATACAGTTAGCACGCAGAATCTCCCTAAATCTGTAAGTGATCCCACGCATTTGTAACTTTGCAAGATTTGTTGCCAGCTTAGTGATACACGTTTCTACTGTTGGATTATGCATTTGTGCAGCCATTACTACATCAAGGACTTTACTTGCTACAAGGGTGAATTCAACAGGTAAGACTAAAGTTTATTTCTAATCAGGGTTTTGTTTTTCAGAGCAGCAACAAGTGTAGTAACTTTGATATTTGAAATACCTGACAAGTGTAGTAGTTGTTCTTGGGTAGCCCAGACTTGTCAAGGGTGGGGAAGGAATGAACTCCAGCAACTCTCTCTCATACCACTTAAACAGTTACAACATGGATTTTGCCCTGGGCATAAATAATCACCTGCCTAGTCAAGTTTTGCTTTGTCACGCTAGAAAGAATGTCTTACAGAAGATGAGTTCTTTAACATGTAGTTGTGATTTGTATCTATAAAGCTTGCTTGCTTGTTCTGGTAGGTCCTGAACCCCCTCACAGTTGCAAACATACAAAATAATAGCCAAGAGTAGACCTTTACTCTTAAGAATAGACTTCAGAAATTCACGTACTAGGTCTTAGGTTCATTTGGTGCACTTCTATCATCTTTGCTTTCATGCTGACTTGACCAACACACTTTAGAAACATTTTGCAGAAAATTATACCTGCTTAATGTTTTTAATAATTCATATCTGAATGTCTAAATAGAATACAACAAACCAATAATAATAAAGATAAGACAACTCCCAAGATACCATACATTACTGCAAGTAAGGCAAGACCACAAAGGTGTCTCGACTGAGTAGGGGACAGGGTGGATGTGGCAGGACTGGATTTATGTTCTCTTGACAAAATTTCCATTGATAAAGTAGTGACTATTACACTTGAAACTTTTTGTCACTTACCTAGTCTGTAGTTATGGATCTAAAAATTATAGCATCTCTGTCATCTTGCCTTTTTTTTTTTTTTTTTTGAGTAACCAGCAGTTGTTTGGTGGTTTGTTTTTGTTTTTGTTTTTTTTTTCCCCTCCTGTGGTGCACTGCATCTCAGGTATGAAGGTATGAAAAGAAATAAAATGATGGGAGTTCCAAGTCCCAAAGATTGAACAGGTGGAGGAGGAGACAGAGACTCCAAGTGGCATGTTGTCACTTCTGGGAGTCACGTCACCCATTTTTCACCATTTTGTTTTGGATTTTCTGCCTCTTGTAGACCAGCTCAAGAAGCTTCAGTTCTTCCTAATGTGGCTTCCTGCTCCCACCCCTACCCTTCTTCCACAAGATGTTATTTTGTATTTCCAAATGACTGAGAGTCTCTGAGGTTGACAAGCATTTCCTAGATTGTCTTTCTGAAATCAGGGTTTTTTTCTCTCTTACCCAAGGGTAGGCAGAGCTCAGTGTCTGTAGCTTCAGAACATTGTTGCAGGCTTTAAAAAGGTTTCACAGACATCTTGTGAGGCTGATAGCATGCAGGGAGCACCAGCAGGAAATTTCTCTAGTTCTCAGCCTGGTGCTGCTCTTGTGGATAGATTCGGAGTCTGTCAGCAATTACTTTCATGTTTTGAGTGATTATGTATTTACAGCTTGTACTTCATAGTCTCAATCCTTTATACAGAGTTTGAATTTGGGATTGGCTTTTGGGGGGTTTATATCTTTGCTCCATCCTGAAAGCTTACTTCCACTTTACCTTTTATTTTGTGTGTGTGTGTGTGTGTGTGCGCTTCTTCCTACTTGAGTTCATTGTGTACCATCTACCAAGCAGGTCCTTAATCTCCTTAACTTTTACAACTAAACCTTTACAAGTGGACATGCCTATGCTTTGAGTGTGTGCGTATTATTTTGCCACTGATGTTGCGCCAGGAATTCATTCTGTTTGCAGTTTCATTACCACCACATCCTGCTTGAATGAAACCTCTAAGTGCAACCAAGAATGTCTTATATCACCTAATGCCCAAGATGTCATGTCCTTTATTAATCCTAAGGAAATAGTATCTGATTTTCTGTTTGCTCTGTGTTGCATGCTTTCTACTGTCATTTACACGTGCTTATCTTTTCTTCCTTTTGCTGATTGTTGTACTGTGTTCTGGTGCTGTGCATCAGTAACTCTGGCCAAGCCATAATCAATTCCCTGTCTCATCGACTGTGTTGTGACACCTTCAGTACTTCTGTAGGCCTGGAAACAAGTGAGACTCGTGAGTGCAATGCTGGCTGCTATCTACCATTATCCAAATCTCTGGAAATTTTGATGGTGTCTCTCCTACTTTAGCACTTCTTGAGTCCAGTGAAGAGAATCTCATTCAAAGATAAACAAAGGTAAAGAGACTTAAAGTATTGGCAGGAGTTGGACTTGTATCTCTCTTTTTTTTTTTTTTTTTTTAATGTTTATCACTTATGAATTACTTTTCAATTTAAGGTGGTTAGTCAGGATAAAGGCCTTATCTCAAAGTACTTGCATTTCATATTGAGGATTTTAGAGCATTACCATTGTTTCCAAATCCATTTTGTTTAGTTTCATATCTGGAACCTCAGCATTCAAGTTAAAGGTTTTACAAAATAGGGCTTACTGAGGTATTACAGAAATCTGGAGGAAGAAGTAAAAAATATATCTGTCCTTGAGTCTTTTTGTGCCACTGAGCATTGTGTATCTTGACTGAATATTTGGAGTTACTCCAACAGCAAGCCTTTAAGAGCACTAAAGAGGTTGTTTAAGTGTCATTCATAGAATGGTAGGGGTTGGAAAGCACTTCTGGAGATCAAGTCCAAGCCTGCTGCCAGCAAAGGAATACCTAGGGCAGGCCACAGAGGAACATATCCAGGTGGGTCTTGAAACTGTCTAGAGAAGGAGACTCCACAACCTCTCTGAGCAGCCTGTTCCAGTGCTCTGCCACTCTCACATTGAAGAAGTTGAATTTCCTCGTGTTGAGGTGGAATCTTCCCATGTTTCAGCTTGCTACCATTACCTCTTGTCCTATCACAGGGCACAACTGAAAAGAGACTCTCAGGTTCAGGTGGACATTACCATTATTTGAGTCAAATATCTTTTGTAGGAACGTGTTGTGCTTTTTGGGGTGCCTAGGGATGCTGCTGGATTTAGGCATGTTCTGGAGCTCCCCTTCTTTCAACAACTGAAATACACATAAGCAGAGAGCTTTTTACTGCCAGGACTCTGCCAAAATCCTATTGTTACTTTCCCCTTTCCCTTACGTCCCCTGATTCTGAAGATCTTTTCAACTTTTTCTGCAATACTTCTTCTAAAGCTTTAAAATGCATCTTTCAAAACTTGACTGGCTTTTATATAGATTCTGGTGAAGTCATCTTAGTGTTATTTTCTTACAGCATCTGTCTCTCGTCAGGAAAATTAAATAAAATAGGCTGACTTTCTCATGAGTTTAAAAGTGTCAGTTAATAGGAATGCCTTCAAAAATAAGGAAGTAACCTTGTGTATTGTCTAAAAAGAGATCCTGAATCTTTTGTTTGTTTATTTAATTTCCAATATGCAGTTGTCTGGTTTGCTTTTTTCCCCCCTCATTGCATTAATCAATATGTGTGCTGTATGATTTAAATGATAAGTTACATCCTAACTTCAGTGTAGTTCTCAACAGAATTGTGCATGTACTTTTTTTTTTTTTTGGGGGGGGTGAGGGTGGGAATTTGGGGCTAGGGGAGATTTGTGTGATTAGGGCCTTAAAGCATAACTAAATTGTTTAATTTCTGAACCGAAAGAGGTATGTGGAGGTGCCCATAGGTGGAGCTAAATAACAAGCAATGTCATTCCATGCTGCTGAATAAAACAGAACTCAACCTCCAGCTAAGACTTCCATCGCAATAGCAGATGTAGAAAAGAAGTAATTTCATTATTAGATTAAGAAAGTACAGTATTCCTTGTCTCTGATCTCTTGGAATATAGTTGATTTGAAACGCATCCGTGGTGTATGGGAAATCTTACAGTGAAATCTTTTTAAATGTAATCATAAGCCACTTCAGCAGTAGGCTGCTGTGTGGCATGCTCTGCTCTACTTAATTTCATTGATACCACTCATAAGAAAAAATTTGCATATGCAAAGTGTTTGAATCAGCCTGATAAGTAATCTTTATTTTCAGAGCAGGTTAACTACTAGAAGATAGCTAGCAGTTAATTTCACATCTCGCCTTGTTAGAAGGCCACAAGGATGCAGTACAGGTTTTGAAGACTTTTGTTTCTGTCTGTGTGGTTTATAACCACTAAAAAGCACACTGAATGTGTACCCGGTATTTCATGGCAAGTTGCTTCCTATATGTGAGGAACTTGGTAGGCATCCCTGTATGCGAGTAAGCCTGCATACTGTTACATGGGGTTAATCCACATGATAAAGCATTTTACATGTGGGCTGTTCTCATGCCGGGGTATAGCAGTTCAGTGGAGAGAAGCTTTTCCTCCCCAAAAAGAAGTCAGTCATCACTGAAATGCTCACGTAACAGGAAAAGCAAGTTATGAAAGGCTGGCCTGCATTGCAGGCCTGCAGTGATGGTCAATGCTTCTGATTTTTCAGGTCTCTTTATATCATACCTTTTCAAATGAGTATTAATCTAAATTTCATATTTAAGCACACCAGCTCAAAGGCAGTATAACTAGCAGTGAAGCTACCTGTTAAAAGTGGGGTATCATATTATGACAGAGGGTAAACACTCTTGGGGATGTAGTTCTGTTTGTAACACGTTATCATTCGCTCTGTCAGCTGCCTCCACCTAGCTTTGTGCCTCATAAATAAGAATAAAAATTGCTAGTGTTACATAGCCGTTAGACATGTTAAAAGTATTCTGAGAAAAATTCCAAACTATTTTTGTCAACTTTTCTTCATAAAAGAAAATATACATACATAGGACACTATATTATATATATTTTATATATATATACACTATATACTATATATATACT
>JAAGNO010018782.1:0-14448 GCA_033439905.1 Ceryle rudis | reverse complement strand
GGTGCAAAGGATGGGGAGCATCATTGATTTTGTTGGCTGGATGGTGGGGAAGGAGCTGTGGGGCTGCATTCACAGGGCACCCAGCCAAAGGGGACCCTTACTCCCACTTGAGGGTTTGGATGTTGCAACTTTAATTAGAAGGGAAAATGTTGATATCTTGTTTATTTTTCCACATGCAAGCTAGGTGCTTTCTCTGTCACTTTTATCAGAGGAACTGAATCAATTTGAGTTTTGTTTCTTGTTACTTTTAAGCAATTTTGATGTCCTTGTCTACTCACTACTGTGATGCAGCAGCATTCAAGTCACGAACACCTATTGATATAATTGTGTGCATGACTTTTTGGATGAGATTCAAAAGAAAAAAACCCATGGGAACATTTTTATTTTCTGTGGAAACATAAGTGGTTAATTTTGAACTGGAGATGTAGTAATGAGATGAAATCAAGTGTGATAAGGTAAGTAAAAATATTGTTTTCGTGCTACTGCTTTGTCCTAGAAAACTTCATTTTAAGATGCACTTTTCTCTTTGACTTTTTTTCAAGAGGTTGTCTCATCTCCAGCAATTAAATCATGGCTGTCAACATGTCGAATTAATTTGCCATCAGAGCATTATTACATTTTGTGAAGGATGAGAAACACTAAGGATTTGCTAGGGCAGAGCTGAGTGGAAGAGAGTTAAAAACAAACAGCAGCATCTATGTAAGGATTCAAGTTATTTGTCTACTTCCCAGCTGTTGTCATGGCAAGCCCCTCATTACTCCTGATGATGCAGCATGGGTGTATGGTTAAGGACAGAGAGATGAGAGGCATGCCCGCTTTCTCCTCGGCATTGCTGGGTGAGACCTGCTGCTTCTGGTGCTGGGGAGGAGGGGCAAGGGCAGTAACAGGACCCGTGCCTCTGTTTGCACAATAGTGGTGATGCTGAGCCTTTGAGAGGGATAGTGGTGGCTGAGCTGGGGAGAGACACCTGCAGCCGGAACTGGAAGCAGGGTGGACACAGGCATCTCATGATGCATGGCCTCAGAGGCAGCCTGCTCTGCCCTGTGCATCACGGTGTGTGGTGCTTCCCAAACACTCACTGAGGGGGGGAACTCAAATCACTTTGCTTTTTCCCATCAATGCACCATAGAGGAAAACCTCTCAGAAAAGTCAAGCTACTGTTGGGTTGGTGTAGGTCTGGGGTAGGTAGATGGAGTCTCAACCTGCAATGCTCTGTAATACTCAAACCAAATGCTTTTGGTTTAGATAAAATACCCTAAACTAAGATGCTAAAACATGTCAGTAGTTTCCAGTGGTCCTTGCTGTCTACAGTGTTCCTGTGATGCTCACAGGTAGTGAATTTTTCGTGATAAAAGTTCCTGAATAGACAAAAATCTCACTTCTTTTTTTAAAAGCATTTGGGTTAAAAGGTGATGCCAAGTGGAGTTTTTTGACATGAGTGTAGCTGGTCATAACACCAGAAAAAAATATCCCCTTGGTGAGATCTGCTGGAAACTATTTGTATGGTAAATTTGTTGCATTAATACAGTTTGAGTAATGGATTGTGTTTGGAAACGAAACTTTCCAGACAAAAGGAATAATGTTCTATATCTGGCACAAGAGTTGAACAACAGGAATTCACTTTTTCCATTTCCTAGTGTGGAACAAAGTAGACTTAAAATTAGTAAATCTCTTAGTCATTGCATTATGAATGGCATGTCTGATAAATGCCACTGCTTGGGGAAAATGTTTCTTATAACAACATACAGTTTTCTAAATAAAATGCATCTGATGCTTGACAAATGGATCTTGCTGTAGCAAGATGGAGCATTTGGCATCTCACACCTGAGCATCTTCCTTTGTGTGTGACAGTGGATTTGGTCTCAGATGACCAACAGGAGTCAGTAGCAAGGAGTCCCTGGACTTCGCTGGGTTGGATGTATCTGTAAAAGGTGCTGCAGGCTGCGCCCAGGGCAGCACACTGCTGCCTGGAATGGTTTGGTGGGAAGCCGACAGAGCTTAAATGTACTGACAGTGCTGGTGCTTCTGCCATGATGACTTTTCAAAACTCATGAATTTTATAGCAGTTTGGGATTTCAATGAAAGAACTGTTCTCCCATAGTAAGTTTGGGTATCCCCAAGTGGTTTTGTCTGGATCTGAAATTTCATTTTTAGCTATGAGCTTTTCATTTATTGTCAACCCATTTTCTGAGGACATTTGTTTTTCAATAATGACTAGGCATAGGTTCAGCCAGGGATTTTTAAAGAAGGAAAATATAGTTTGTTAAAACATCTCATTAATGAAGTCCAACCCTTCTACAAACACTGTGATTAAGCTCACCTCACCATTTGCTTGTGGTGGTGTTATCTCTGGACTGTGACTGAATATGGCTAATTGCAGGCAACAAGCAAAGTATGGACAACTGAGGTTGCATTTTCAGCCCTGACTGAGAACCAACATGGGCTTCAGCCTTGTGTTTTGACTGAAGAAGAATGGAAATACGAATTTAGCAACAGTCCTTTATTTAAAGCAAGAGAAAAGTGTGTCAGTCTGATTTAAGGAGGGACAGTTTCACTCTATCTCTAGCCTATTATTTTGAGTGGGAGGGATTTAAAAAACTGTGAAGGCTTGCTTGCCTAGGAGGAAAAGCAATGCCTAAAGTAACAAAAATATGTGGTGTGTGGAGAAAACGTCCATGTGCACATATTTAAAGCCTGTGTGCATAAATATACATCTAAAAATAAAACAATGGAAGAGGAAAGACGAGGGACCTGAGCAAGTGGCAACCCTGGTGAGCAGGGCTGGTGAAGGCAGTGGGAAGCACACCAGAGGTAGCTTCTTGCTCACTGATCCACAGCATCCACACACGGCTGGTGGGTGCTGTGAAGGTGCAACATTTCTGTAATCTGCATCTGCATTTTTGACTTGGGTTTACCAGAACTCCTTACAGGTGGAAATTTTGTAGATGGTGAAAGCAGGACAGAGCTTTTATCACTCAATAGTTTCCCTCTTCAGGGATCGTAATGCAAGAAGATTCTTGCTTTCTTGCCAGTCTAGGAGCTGATGGTGTAATATAAAGATGTTTCATGACTCTCAGAAAGCCATCAGATTATGTGCGTGTGCTTTTCACGATCACAGCTGTCAGCCAATCTTCTGAACTTCAGAGAGCTGGCTCCTTTTCCTGAGCTTTCTACTGAATTTACACAACTGATACAGCTCCATCTCTTTTTCTTTCTTTTATGTCTGCACAACAAAAATAGGACAATATGCTGAGGATCTGGGTTTTAAGGCTAGCAGTATAGATACTGTGAATCATCGGAGCATTTATATCAGTGGATTCGTATGAAACTCTTGGGCTATGCTTCAGTATTACTCTCCCTATCACTGCCACATGAGCCATTAACTGATATGTTCTCCAGCTCTGCCTTTTTCAGAAGCCTTGCGCTCCTGTCTCCAGATGACTGTCAATAAAAGTTTGACGGAAGTGCCAGCAGCCTATCTACCACAACTAATCACTTCCAGCGTGCATTTGAGGTTTGCTTTTAGCAATGTTGTAAGGTGGAGCTACAGCCTCTGGCACTTCTGGGAGGCTTTGTCTCTGTCATACATTAAGTGCACTGAAGATAGATGATAGCTTCAAAATCATCATTGCCTCTAATTGCATCACAACTCACCTCTGTGAGAGGTTTTCTAGGTAAGTGAGAGACAAGGACTCTCTCACAAGAAAGTTACAGTTAACGCATGATGCTGATACAGATAAGGAAGAGAAGGACTTGCCTTGAAGAACGGAGCAGCCCAGCAGCAGACCCTGTGTTCTTAAGCTTTGTTTCACTGCTCTCCTCCTCACTTTCGTGTTGCAGGCCCTGCTCTGAGGTAAGGATTTAAGTGCTGATTAATTGAATTTATGTAAGCTCAGTCCAAGGCAAGTCTAGTTAAGCCTGATGCTTGAAGGCAGACTGCTTCCCACCAGTCCAGCCCTCCATCCTAACCCCCATGCATTGCTAACATGCACTTGTGCCATCTGCAGGCATCTATGGGCACTAACTCCAGGTAGGTATTAAAAGCAGATTTCATTTGAAATGGAAGAGATTTACTTATTATTTTTTGGCAAAAATGGGATTTCTTGTCCACTAGTGGAGCAGTGACATGTCTCTGCAGCACACGTTTCTCCTCCAGACCACAGAACAAACTGGGTAGCAGCTGTGTTAGCACAGCAGACAGTCCTCAGTAACTACTAGGACAGGCACAGTGTGAGATGCTGTATGGGATGGATCCGAACTCAGCATCAGCTGCAATAGTGGTGCTGCCGTACAAAATTCTGTGGTCATGGTCTTCTCATTTGCAATGCATTTGTGGTCCAGAGGTACTGAGTAAGTGGGCTCCAGTGCCACAACAAAGCAGAAACACACAGAATTTTGCTTATCCAATGCAACCTCTGTCTTTGTTTTTCTACACTTGTTTTTGGTTAGGGAAATGCTTCAGTCATTTTAATGTGTTCTTAATTCACATAGATCACTATTGTCTCCAAGGGCTAGTGATCTGCTACACCACTTAGACACACACAAGACTGTGGAGCCAGATGGGATCCACTCAAGGATACCGAGGGAGCTGGCAGAAGTGCTCACCGAGCCACTTTCCACCATTTATCAGCAGTCTTGGCTGACTGGGAGTTCCTAGTTGACTGTTAAATTAGAAAATGTGACACCCATCCACAAAAAGCCAGAAGGAGAATCTGGGGAACTACAGGCCTGACGTCTGACCTCAGTTCTGGGGAAGATCATGCAGTACATACTGCAGAACCAAGTGATCAGGCTCAGTCAGCTTGGGCTCATGAAAGGCAGGTCCTGCTTGACTAACCTGATCTCCTATGGCAAGGTGACCCGCTTAGTGGACGAGGGAAAGGCTGTGGATGTTGCCTACCTGGACTGTAGTAAGGCCTTTGACACAGTTTCTCACAGCATTCTCCTGAAGAAACTGTCTGCTCATGGCTTGGATAGGCAAACATTTCACTGTGTAAAAAAACTGGCTGGATGGCCGGGCCCAGAGAGTGGTGGTGAATAGAGTTAAATCCTGTTGGTGGTCAGTCACAGGTGGTGTTCCCCAGGTCTCAGTATTGAAGCCAGTTCTACTGAATACCTTTATCAAGGATCTGGACAAGGGGATTGAGGGCAAGTTTGCAGATGACACCAAGTTTTGTGGGAGTGTTGATCTGCTTGAGGGTAGGGAGGCTCTGCAGAGGGGACCTGGACAGGCTGGATCAATGTACCAGGGCCAGTTTTATGAGGTTCAACAAGGCCAAGTGATGGGTCCTGCACTTGTGCCACAACAACCCCATGCAATGCTACAGGCTTGGAGAAGAGTGACTGGAAAGCTGCCCAGTGGAAAAGGACCTGGGGGTGTTGGTCAACAGCCAGCTGAATATAAGCCAGCAGTGTGCCCAGGTGGCCATGAAGGTGAATAGTGTTCTGACTTTTATCAGCAGTAGTGTGGCCAGCAGGAGAAGGGAAGTGATAGATCCCCCTCTACTCAGCACTGGTGAGACCACACCTTGAATACTGTGGTCAGTTTTGGGCTCCTCACTAGAAGAAGGACACTGTGGTGCTGGAATGTGTCCAAAGAAGGGCAATGAAGCTGGTGAAAGATCTAAAGAACAAGTCTTGTGAGGAGTGGCTGAGGGAACTGGGGTTGTTTAGCCTGGAAAAAAGAAGGGAGACCTCCTCTCTCTCTCCAACTACCTGAAAGGAGAAGATTCTAATTTCATCATGACATAGACAATTCTCTACAAACATGTAGTGCTGTGCAAGGAGTGCATACTGCAGCTGTGGCTGCTGGTAGCTGAGAGGCTGTGTCAAAGGCTGCTTGACACTAGTTGCTTACTGGTGTTCCTTAAATATTTGCTCAGGCCACTCAAAATATTGGGTTAAATGCAGTCAACTAGTTATAGGTGTTTGCATGTAGGAGCTGGTCAATGTTTCCTGGAAGAAAAGAATCACATCTTGTACCTTTGCTTCAAGGCATTTCAGATGCTGAGTGCCCTGTCTGATATTTGTCCACAAATTCTGAGTCATCTCACACTCTTTTGCTTTTTCTCCCATGAAATGTGAGTGTCAAAGCAAAGAGAAACCTGACAAAAAATGCTAACTCTAGGTGGAGTAAACCCTCTCATAGGATGACTTTTCTGTACTTTCTGTTCCTAAGCCTCAGGGTTTCATTTCTCTCAGTTTGGTGGTGATCAGAGACTAAAGATAACCTAGGTGTCCTGACTTTGGGTACTAACCTCCTATACTAACAAAGGAATGATATTGTCCTTCAGTTTATAAAGCTACAAACAAGCTATTACATAGCCCAAGCAGCTATCTAATATATAGGGCCCTGCGGCATCACTTCTCCTGAAGAAAATACAGGTGATAGGGCTCATGCTTGCCTTTGATGTCTTGTTTAGTTTGCAAATAGATAAAACCTTTCCTTCTTGACCTGGAGAAGGATCGAGCAGGAGGCAGTTTCCTTGCTCACCACTTCCAAACCATGGGGATGAGAAACCTAGAGCTATGGTGTGAGAGGTGCCAATGGACCATGGGGTGCAAAGATGGCCAAAGTGGCCATCGCCTGAGGTGACAAAGAGCAGGACAGATGCCAGAGAGCAGGTGCTATGTGTTTCCGTTGTGCAGACCCTTGCTGGGATGACAGCAGTCAGGTTTTGTGCTGGCCAAGCTGTCAGGGTGCTTCACTGCCTTGTCCTTGTTGGGCTGATCTGGTTCCACTGCTGCTGCTCAGGAGCAATTGCAGAAGCTCTGTCTGTGCCCTCAAGGCAATAAGTGAGGTCTGACTTTCCTTACACTGCACTGAGAGAAAATTTACTCCTGCTAACATGGTTAAATCCATGTAAAATTCGGGCAAGGAGAGATGAGATGCTCAGGACAGTGCAAATCCGTGCCAGTGCTTCAGCAAAGGCTGCGGGGGCACAGATGCACATACAGCAAAAGTGTCCCAGGGGCATTCCTGGCCTTTTTGCTCTGTTGTGGGTCTGTGGGCCAGAAACACAAAGGATTTCAGAGGTTTCAAAGGGTCACAATTTGTTCATACTCCTTGCATCTGGTGTTTGCTCAAGGGGAAAACCAGCACAGCAGGAATATATGTGCAGCTGCTTCTGCAGAAAAGCTTGTCTGTGCCTCACACTGTAAAACATGCAGCTTCTTTAGAAGAAGAAAAGTGGGGGGAAAAAAAATAGGACTAGTGTTGCCTCTGAAAGACTTTGTCGATAATGGAGACAAGGTTGGACCATGCGTGATGTGCAGGCACAGAATCACAGAGAATCACAGAGTATTCATGCTTGGAAAGGATCTCCTAGATCACCAAGTCCAACCATGCTCATAACGAAAAAAACACCTAAAAAGAGCCCAGACACCTAAATACCTAAATACCCTGATCAAATATGACTTCAAAAACACAAAATACACAAAATAACCCCCTACATGGCTGCCACTAGAGCATGTCCTGAAGCATCAGGTCTACCTGTTTCTTAAATACCTCCAGGAATGGTGATTCAACCACCTCCCTGGAAAGGCTGTTCCAGTGCCTCACCACTCTTTCTGTAAAGAATTTCTTCCTAATATCTAATCCAAACCTCCCCTGATGCAACTTCAGCACAGGAAGCTGTAGGTTGCATTGGGCAAGGGAGTGAGCATATAGCTTTCATTATTTTAGCTAAACTGAAAGTTATTTTTCACTTTTGCTTCTTAGGATACAAGGTTTCACTTCCCCCACAATCTGACTTTTCTCCTGAATGGGTGCTTTCTTGAGAAAGTCCTTCCTAGCACATGAAGGACCTTCCTCTCCCAACCTTACCTAGCAATTTAGTGCAAATTCCTGGTAGATTAGAGGGGACATTTGGACAGCTCGCTCTTTCTGCATCATTAGGGAATCTTTGATCTCTCTTTCTCTGGCAATGCTGCCAGTGAAATTGGTCTCTGAGCATGAAGTACATTTGCTTCTCACTGTACTGGGAGATCTGCTGATAAAAATGTGGGTATAAAATTCTCTCTGAGGTGGTTGGATTCAGTGGAGGAAAAGCCAAAGTTTCAATATTATTTTTGCTTAAGCAACATACTGCCAAAGGAGAACAATGCAAACATATTAACTTTTCAATAGCTGAAACACTGGGAGGATGAATAAAACTCCGACACTGTTGTGATGCTGTGGTGGCTTCCAAAAGCCCTTCCTGCCTGATGCCACGGCTCTTCGTGGGTCACTACCATTACAAACCCTCTGCTGTCCTGCTCTTTTTGGAGATCTTCTCATTTAATGGCTGTGGGCTCTTTGATACTGGGGATCTTGTTTGATTAGATATGCTTTGCAAGTATAACTTTTGAATTTTGCCACCTGATTGAGTTTGGCTTATGGTTTGTCAGGCCCACATTTCACCCCCCCAGGGTGAGAGGAGCTGGCCACCACAGAGGGATGGGGAAGTGAAGGGGAGCATTGTCTGGGAATGCCTGGCTCAACAAGGGGTGCTGCCATGCCATAGGGAGAGAGGGCACAAACTACTGACCACTCTCCTGCAGCATGGATGAGCTGTGTCCTGAGCTCCAGTTGTGATGTGTATTGCACAATATCTGACAACCTCTGTCTTACTGCTGCAGCGACAGCAGAGGTTGCACAGTGAGTTGCAGATATAACCTTATACCTAAGCCAGGAGAGGGGTATTTTTGTACTATCTTGTCCTTCCATGGTTGGGTGGAACAAGTGACAATGAAACCTGCTCAGTTGTATGCTCTCATTTTATACATCCTGAAACTTATATCTCTGCGTGTGCTCTCTTTGGAAAAATGCCATTTTGATTTCTTCATGAAATCTGACATGGATTTCAACTTTTCTGCATGGCAAAGGAAGAGAAAGTTTACAGTATTTTCCACTCACTAAGTATTGTTATCATGATCTCAGAATCAAAATATGGAGGGGTCTGTGGTGCTTCTCCTTCACTGTTTTCATAGGTTCTCATCTCATAATGTTTTATTTTTATGAATATATAGATTTTGTAATTCCACCTACTTTAAGTGAGATCTTCAGGCAGCATCTTTAAATCCTCCTTCAAAATATTCTGAAGTGCTATTTTAGCTGTACCTTGCTCAAGACAATCCTTTATTTTAAAAGATGTATGTAATATCATCTTTTTGTAAACCTTGACAGCATAAAAAGTGTGCAGAGCCCCTTGAGTGCATGGCTCCTTCTGGCTGTGCACAAGTGGTACAAATTTCCACAGTGCTCATCCTCCACAGAAGTAGAGGAGAATGGTGCCTGCTAGTGCACTCAACCAACAGTGATCCAAGTCAGCACAGCCCGGCACCTGTGGAGCCCTGGAGGTGCCCAGTCTGGCTTATCAGCTTCCTGAGGAGATCAGCTGCAGAGCACGCTGGAATGGGAGACACACTCCTGGGGAGAATATGTCTGAGCTTGGGATCCAGAGTCTCTCTTTCCTCCCTCTCCCTAAATCCTGGAGGTATGTGTCCAGTCCAATGGCCATTTGCAGGATACAACTAACATAGGCAGGATAAGATTGAACTTCTTGTAAAATATATTTTTAGCTGATTGCATTTGACTTGCTGGTGGTTGCATTGAGAGGTTACAGTAATTGTTTAGAAAATGAAAGATAAGGATTTGATTGCATCCTCAAAATACTGTCAACTGTATCACCTGCTTTCCAGGACAGCACCTTGCGAGCTGGTCTGGGTATGCCTCAGCAGCTCCATGGCAGCTCAGAGTTTTGTTGTTCTACTGAGAGCAAAATAGAGGCAAATGTCAGAATTCACATCTCCCCTCCCAGAACAGGATCTCCATCCACAGCTTGATGAATGTGGCCTCTTCACTCTTCTGTGGATCCAGGGGGACGTTGTGACCCAGCCTCAGGAGAAGGTACCACAAACTTGGTGAGAGCAGCAGCCTACTCTGTGGAACCATGCCTAAGGAAATGGGTGGTGAAGGCTTGAAATGCTTAGGGCCAAGAAGACATTTTCTTTGGGGCCTTCTGCATCTCTAGGGCTTTGAGTGTTGGCTGTCAGGGCAGTGGCATGGGCAACTCTCCCAGATGTCCTTAAGTGTGGTGGACTAGTGGCCATGTGGAGGACATGGGTTTGTTGCTCAGGAGGTATTTGTGGCTCCAAGGGACACTGCTGTCCAGGCAACCCTTTCTGGGAAGACAGGTGTTGGGCAGTGGAGGGCTGACAGCAGCAGCAAGTCACCAAGCTGCTGTGAGCCATTTTGGGTGCACACATGTGCCACTGACAGGGCATGAACAAACCCAGGCTCAATGCGCGGATTAGGCTAGACACCTCAGCATTTAGCCACTAACATTTTTTGCTTTCTTTTGCCTTTTGTTTTTAAATTGCAATTTTGGATGGGTTCGGACAATGTGCCAAGATCACCTACAAAACCTTTGAAGGGTCCCTGTGCAGCAACTGCCTGCTGGCTTAAGGTACTCTGGTGTGGAGGACTTCTGATGGCGTAGGATGTGTTCCAGGGCAGGGATGTTGTTAGTTGTGCAGATATCTCTGTTTGTGAACCCAGGGCAGCACACGTGCCTGAGCCAGCTTCAGGTGTGAGGGGAGATATTCCAGAGCAGAGTTGGCCCCTCATTTATGCCTGCATGGAACAAAGCTGGAGAAAAGTAGAAAAACCAGTCCAAGCATTCCTTAGAGAAAAAAAGCTGCCTGTATTGTTGCTCCTTCTCAGGGAAACACATGATAGTTATTCCTCCCCTAAGTTAATGTGGCTTTTTAATCTGTGGAGACAGGACCAGAAATGTACACAGGCAGGCTCTCTCCTTCTCGGAGCAGGAAGGAAGAAATGTGATGGCTCTGTCATGACCTGGGCTCCTGTACCACTGCTTGGGGCAAAACTTGGCTTTCTCTCCTTGGGTTGGCTTCACAGTAAGGGGAGGACTGGGGGATTGTTACCCATGTAAACACAGTCTTTAAAAAAATATTTTCACAGAACTGAATGTTTGTAGGGCCGTGTGGTGGGTAAAGAAAAAAAAAATCTTGCTTTTTACTTAACAGATTACTGATTTTAGGAAAAAAAAACCCAAACCAACCATTTGTTAAATAAGGGAATTGAATATTTTGTGAACAATGTGCCCCACTTCTGGATGCCAAGAGCCAGTGCTGCTGGTGGTTATTGAGCTGCGTACCCAGCACCAAGTCAAGACCATTTAATGTGACTACTGTGCTCCTGTCCCAGGAAACACTCATTCCCCAGCAATACTGGAGCAATTGTGAAACAACGCTGTTAGCCTGTAGGAATGTGTCCAGGAAATTTATGGCCCTCTCTGTGTACCCACAGAGCGTAACTGTGACTTTTTTAAATGAGGTTCTGCTTATTGTTAGGTAACACTGCTGCTTTCCATGTGTGTTTGCAGCAGCACCTAGGGGACGGAGCAATGGGGACAGTTGAGTTGCATTGCACAGTGGTGAGAAAAAGAGTTGGTCCTTTCCCTGCAGTCACTGCACCATGTATCACCCAAAACACTGCTACTGGAAAGGGGCAGGAGCCACAGCACAGGTACTGCAGGAGCTGATAGCTGCAGCTTGCTCTCAGTAGATGTAGTCTGGAGTGGATGTGAATTTGTAGCTACTGGTATAGCTTTCCCATGACACCTGGTGAATGGTCAGAAGAATAAACTGCAGCATTGATCACCTATCTGGACGTTAAAGCAATGACTGCTTGCTGATTAGGGATGATCTGAATCATCATTGTAAAAAAATAATACTCCAGCCTTTGTGCCTCTGCCAGCACCTTTGGATTACTCTTCAATAAGGGAATTGCATTTAACCTTCTTATGGGGATTGGAGGCATCTCCATCCAGCATCTCTTCTAAATGCTGCAGGTGTCAGCACATTTTTAATTTAACATTGTGGGGCGGGGCAGGGTTCAGTCGTAATTGTATTTCAATGGCAGGCTGCAAATTGCAAGGCAGTTTCTCCTGCTGGTGCAAATCCATACAGCTCTGTTTAGTTTGGTGCAGCTCCACTGATATTTGCCAGCTGCATCTCTGACCTGTGGCAACCCTCTTATTGCTGCAGCAAAGAGAACCTTTATTTTGTGGTTGCATAATAACAGAGGTTGTGCAAATGTAGGGGAGCAGGTAGTCCACATCATTGCTTTTAGGAACTGGATATACTTGTATTAGTGCTGGGATATCAGCAAGTGAATTAGTGTCACCCTCTTGGGCAGGTTGGCTGAATGTTATGTGCAATTCGGAGTACTTTTATTTTTGACTATCCAGCCTAAGTTTCATTTAGAGAAAACCAGTGCTGTGGTTTTCCTGAAAGCCCATCCTTTGTAAGATGACCTGGATAACCACCAATCCAAAGTCATTTATATGGCATTTGGGTTGAAATGGAGGCCATTTACCAAAAGCGTCAGCCAAGACCTTTAGCAATAGAGCTGTTTGGTGGGAAGGCATTGTTGGGATGGGGAACAGAGCTGGAGAAAGGCTCAAAGCCCTGGTCATCCATTTGTTCCTTTGTCTTGGCCAGAAGGAAGCAGAGATGAGCACGAAGCTGCAGTCTGGTGCCTGCCATGAGCTGAGCCCAGCACAGGTCACTGTTGGACCACAGGAGACCAAAAGCATGTTTTGCATTATTTCACCCTCCTCCTGAGCTGCCCTGAACAGCCCTTTCATCTCTTGCTCAGGAGCCCAGCAAAATTTTTCAAGTAAGAGTTTCCATAACTTTCTGGTGATTTTCCCATTATATGTATGGGAAAGTGCCAAAGGTAATGATCTAGACAGAAATATCTTAGACTTCATCTATTTATGTGCAAGAGCCCCAGCAGTGGCCTTTCTAAGAAAGAGCAACAATTTATTGAAGGAGTAAACTATATTCTCTACTCCTCATACCTACTTCAGTATTTCTTTCCTCAAAACAACAAGACCAATTTAAAAAACAAAAACCTCCATACAACCCCCAGGAATATGGTTTCGAGAGGTCTGCAAACTCCTGTGTTTGTGAAATGCCCCTTGTCACCTTCTGAAGAAAACCTGCATTTGTTTTCTGAGGGATCTTGTCACTCTACATGTTGTCATTGTACTGAGGAAAATTAAACCTTTGGCTACTGACAGATCTGAGAGGGCAAAGAAACTTATGCCTGGAGTGGTTTTGTAGCACTGAACCCAGTCTTTATATTTTGCCATTGCTATATAAAAACAATAACA
This sequence comes from Ceryle rudis, assembly GCA_033439905.1. NCBI lineage: Eukaryota > Metazoa > Chordata > Aves > Coraciiformes > Cerylidae > Ceryle > Ceryle rudis. The sequence continues at coordinate 1,261 of JAAGNO010018782.1, read as the reverse complement.
CCCCTGTCAGACTCACTCTCAGGTCCCACCAAAGTCGAATAGAAGTTACACAAATGCTTCTAAAGAAAAAGGAAACTGCTCTTGCCTAATGAAGACATAATCTTTCAGCTACAGTGGTGCCATGCTGATGTGATGGCAGAGGAAATGAGGTCCCACACAGACCCTGAGATCTCTTAAAAATAATCCTTGCTTTGGTTTGCCCAGCCGTACAGCTGAGTCTTTTCTGGAGCTGCAACAACTGGAGCAGTTTCTCTGGAGGTTACCCCAGAACTCAGTGGTGCAAGGAGGCTATGGGCTGAGAGGAAGCAGGGGTTAGGCGCTGTATTCCATTTTTCTTCCCCATCACAGGATGTTAGCCAGTAGGATCCTGTTCATGGATCTCTTGCTGATTTTAGGAATATGTCTGCCAATATCAACTTTCTGTGATATAACAAGAATAAAGCAAACCCGAGAGGCATAAAGGTGTTTCTATGGGGTCAAAGAGAGACTCACCCATCATCCCTCTACAGAAGTGGTTCACTCCCTGACAGGAACACATTAGACCCTTTATTGGGTTGGTAACCTCCCTGCTGCATTTGGAATGGTAGGTTGACACCTCATCCTTCACCTGCCTTGGGGTTGGCAAGGGTCTTGTCACCCACCAGCTGCTGCTCCCTGTGACATGCTCCTGCCTTTTGCAGGGAAAGGCTTGTTTACTTGTTTCAGCATGGGTTTGGGTGATGCTGCTCCAGAACTGCTCAGAAGTTCTTCATGGCCCATCATCCTTCATGCCAGTAGAGAGCCCTGCCCTGGGGGAAGGTAACAAGAAATGGGACCACAGCCACTAGGCCTTGGTTCGAAGTACCTTCCTTGGTCACCAGAGTTTAGCCTGCCTCATGTCCCAGCAGTTCCCAGGGTCACAGAATCACAGAATTACTGAGGTTGGAAAAGACCTCTAAGATCGAGTCCAGCCTATGACCTAACACCACGACATCAGCTAAATCATGCCACTAGGTGTAGCATCCAATCTTTTCTCAAAGACCTCCAGGGATGGTGACTCCACCACCTCCCTAGGCAGTCCATTCCAGTGTTCTATCACCCTTTCCATGAGGAAATGCTTCCTAAGATCCAACCTAAACCTCCCTTGGTGCAGCTTCAAGCCGTGCCCTCTCGTCCTGTCACAAGTTGCCTGCCAACCCCCCCCCGACTACAACTTCCCTTCAGGTAGTTGTAGAGAGTGATGAGGTCCCCCCTGAGTCTCCTCTTCTCCAGGCTGAACAAC